>APFE030280638.1:1121-40668 GCA_000404065.3 Pinus taeda | reverse complement strand
TTCAATTTTTGAAACTCCTCAATGTGCTCCATCATTGAACCCTTTTGTTTGAGACTTATCAATTGGCTAAAAAAGGTGTTGCTTTTTGTATCCTCATAATGTGTTGTCATTTCTTCCGTAAAAAATGCCCAAGTGACAATTTGTTTACGAGAGCAAAGCCATTGATACCATACAAACTAATTTGGTTCCAAATACAAAGTTGCAATGCATACCTTCTGTGTGTTTTTCACATTATGGAGATCGAAAAATTGCTCCATCTGTAGTATCCATGTTGCGGGATCCTTGCCATCAAACTTCCTCATATCAATTTTTGGAATATGGTGGATCTTCAATCCAACATTAGAGTCTATGAAATCATGATTTATATTTCTTTTTTTCTCATCATGAGTTTCCTTTACTACCCTTTCACCATTACTGACAGTTTCTTATAGCAACTTATTCAAATTTATCTTCAATTCCTCCATCTTATCATCCATGCCATCCATCTTAGCGTCCATGCCATTCATCTTAGCTTCCATGCCATTATTTAAACCATCCATCTTAGCTTCCATGCCATACATCTTAGCTTCTACATCTTTCTTTAAACTATCCATCTTAGATTCTATTACTTTTTGTGCGAGTGACATTTGTTGCACCTGGTCTCGTAATTTTGATATATCATGTTGCATTTCTTCCTCTTGTTCATGAGTCATGCTAGAGCTTTTAGGTTGCTTACTAGGTGTTGAATTTTCTTTCCTCGGGGCATCAATTACCGATAATAATGCTTTACTATGCCCTTTGAATTCTTTCAAACTAATTTTTCAAACCAAGCTTATGCAAAATTAAAAAAAAAAAAAACTACACACCTTTTTTCACTTTGTAGGAGCTCAATATTGAATCTGATGTATCTCTGTAGTTTCAGATCATCTAGTTCTAAAATTACGACCTACAGTAACCCTCTGTGTCCTCTTTCCAACGCCACCAGTCTGATCGAATTTAGATTCTCCAAGGCAGAGTTATGCACAATCTTCCAAGATGACATGATTATATACCTTTCCAGAAGAGCGAACTTGTATGAAGTGCCACATGTCACAGTTTTGACCTTAGTATCTGTTTGGAATGAAATTCGGGAGTCTGCAAAAAGGCCAACTTCCTCAGATCATATCTCTGCAAATATAGCGTGAAACACTTTGAATTCGGACCCGAGGTTCATAATGATTTCGGCCCAAATGGGTTCTTGTTTTAGCGTCTGAAACATCGAAAAAAAAAGTTTTAGCGCAAATGCCATGATGACTTGTTTGGAGTAGCAAAACCCTAGAATTCAAATCTCTGATACGAAATGTTATGAAACCAGCTCACAAAAGGATAGAAAAGATAGTTGAACGACTTAGAATTCAGCCTCTTCGAGGGGGAAACCTCCTTTACATTACAGAAATGAACAATTCTTGGATGATTCAAATGACAAAACCTCCTTTCTATATATAGGAGTCTAAGGGGTCACAATATAACCAAGCCGACCTAACAATAATAATATAAAGGCACAAAAATAACAATAGAGGTATTCTATGGGGCACAGTAATAACAATATGGGGAAAATAATGGCACAACAATATTAATAAGGGATACAACTACAATAGTAATGGGGGCATCACTAGTATTATAGGGACCTAACAATTATGGCTCATCAGTTAAAGATATGCTACATTCGAAGGTCCATACGAATGGCCTTCATTCGATCCCACAGAAAATTATGCATGCTCATAAAATCCTCATCGTAGGGATGATTTAAAAGGTCAAGAAGATGGTTTAAAGATATCACAAATTTCTCTTTTAAAGATATCACAAATTTCTTCCTTAAATGCTCACCTTGAATTTTTTATATGCAGATTTGGTGCAAATTCCTAGCAAGAGATTTTTATTTAATTTTGAAAATAAATCAATAGATTTTCTGATCTTCCTGATCGCTCAAAGCGCGGGAAGGGAGCATACTAACCTATTGATTTGTTTTTTATTTTTATTTTTGTTGGTTAGCATTGATGAAGTGGCTCTTACCTAAATTTATTCATGAGAAATGTGGGTGATTTTTTTGCTATTTTTATCTTTTGAAAACAACACTAAAAGAAAACTTTACGAGATCTCATTTTATTTTATTTTTTAATCTATTATACCTTTAACTTGAAAGATTTTTTTATTTCCTAGGTAAAAGAATGTTTCCAGTGAAGCCATCTATGGACTAAGAATTTGAAAATGCTCACATCAAGATTTAAAGTTTTTACCTAATTATTTGCAAGGATGTGAGTATCATGTATTATTATTGGATTTGGTGCAAGGTTCTTTTGAAACCAGTCTTCAGTATTGTTCTTGCTCTCCAAGAAGTACCTGTTTAACATCTTCAAATTTCTCATCCGTAGATGAATTAGTAAGAAATGGGGGTTTTAAAAACTGAAGTTGAAACTAAGTATGAAAATAAAAATAAAAAATAAAAATCCTCACACTTGAACTTCGTTATGAAGATCCTGTTGTCACTAAGTTTCACAAGTTAGTCCATAAAAAGAAATTGCAGTAAAAATAACCTCCTAATTCTATCTCTAAATCATCCTCCCCGGCAACGGCGCCAAAATGCTTGGTCTAAAATGCGAATGCAAATTAGATTTTCATTTACTATCAATCCGGATAGGTAAACTTCGAGGATCATCCAATAGATATGGACTTAGAGACAAACTAAACTAAAGGTGAAGAAATGCCAAAGCTCCCTTATAGGAGGTCTTTCATTGGAATCTCCAACACCTATTTAGTCATTTAACAAAATGAAATCTAAAGACGTTGTGACAAGTGTAAGAAATATTAAAGCTCCCTTATAGGAGATTGTTCATTAATATTTTTAGTCGTCTTAATCAACAAACTATTTAAACTAATGAAATTAAAGCACTTAAACCTAATTCTGATTGATTGCATGAAATATTAAAGCTCTCTTACAAGAGACTATTCATTTATATCTCAAGCATATAAATCAAAAACTTAAACTAATGAAATCAAACATTAAATAACATTTCAAATTCATTGAAAGAAACATTAATGCTTTCTTACGAAAGGGAATTCATTAATATTTCAAACATATGAACCTAATGAAATTTACGAACAAACATAAAACGAAAGCTTACCAAAACAAAAGTGTACTTGCTAGAAAATGTGGGCCCTTCCAAGGATTCACAAGCACATCAAAAGAGAAGTCAAATGTAGAAGATCAAAGAAGCTCCATTTTATTTATCTTCAATTACAACTTGCAATTACAAGCTCTACATCCCAAGAGATTCTAAAATCTCCATTACAATTATTCCAAATTCTAACTTCTCATTACCAACTTATAAGATCCTAAGGTACTAAATTCTAACTTCTCAATTCTAAATTCTAAATTCCAAATTACAAATGAAAGAGATAACACTCTTATTTATACAAAAATTATGATAACAAACTCGTAAATGTGGATCCACTATTCCCTCTTCAAATCCACATATCTCTCAACCAATGGTGACACATAACCCTATCCTCCATGATCTCCTCCGTGAAGTCCATGATCTTCTCCATGAGGTCCATGATCTCCTCAAATTCGAATTTGAACATAGAATGCCACATAAAGATGCCTTGGAAGCTTCCTTTGTACCTACACATGTCAACAAACTCATTCTAATTGTTAGGTATAAGTATATGGATATTATTTTCTAAAGTTTAACCACAAATTCACTTAAAAATACTAAGAATTAATAATGTTTTCGAAAACACAAGGATAACCCATATAATGATGAAAGTGAAGCTAATGTAATGACATGGTGGTGGAATAGACGTGAGAAAATGTGTGAATGGAGAGAAAGTGGATGTTGAATGGGGTGAAAGTGGATGTATTTTAAGGATAATTCTTAGGCCCAATAGATAGATGCCAGCATATTGTAGAAGAAGCCAAGTCTTCCGGCTTATGGTTGTAAGTTAATCCATGTAAATTTATTCAGCAGATTAATAGAATATTTTAGTAGTGCAACAGCAGCAGAGTGGTTTTCTCTCGAAAGGGTTTCCACCAAAAATACTTGTGTTCTTATGTGTGAATGCTTGTATTTCTCATGGTTATTTCTCATGATTGTTATGATTTCTGTTTATTGTTGCATATATGTTTTTATGAATTAATGTTATGGATGTGCATGGATAATTGAGATTGAGGCAAAAGTATAATTTGGAGAAAATAAATATAAAGGTCATCATTATTGATTCACCCCCTCAGTAATGAATATATTTCCAACAACTCAACCGATCATAGATGTCACTGCGCAAGGAGTGACATAATAATATATATATTTATAAAGTATAATTTTAAAATTAATTTTATTATTGTTAAATAAATAATATATAATTTATAAATTTTAATTTAATATTAAAATTTTAAATAAGATGTTGGTTTTAAATAATATTAATAGAATAGAGAGAAAAGAACATCCAAAGGGGAAGGACTATAAAAAAAAAAGTAGTGGAGATAGCCTTCAAAACGAACAACCACTGGGTGATGTGAGTACATGATCTCAATATCAATGAGGTAAGAATATAATATTAAAATTTTAAATAATATGTCAATTTATGAAATTTTCTTTTCTTCTTTTTTTTTTAAAGGATATGAGAGTTTTATTAAAAACAAATTTGAGATTCGATTTAGAATTGCTATATTTTTTTGAGTTACCAATATCTTTTGTGGGTTTTGTATTGAGTATGGTGACTCAATCCAAACCATCTAGCGAGAACTCTATAATACAAAATTTTATTCCCTTTCCAACTATAGATTTTCCAAAATACTCCCAAGGTCCAAATACATTTCGTTTCTATTTCTTACTTTTTTCCATTTTCCCCAACTTTAATCCATCATGTGTTTTTTGGTTGATTTGATTTTATCTTCTGAGAGCAGTGTTTATCGTCTTTATCACTTTTTCCATATGGTTGATCAATCCAAGAAATTACATTTATTATCTTGTTTGTTGAGAGATTAGTGCAGGATCCAAAATTCACAAGGGTTTGATGAAATTATTCCTCCTTTATTTTTGAATTTAGTTGATCTTTTGTAACATCATTTCTTCTTGACTGCATTGTACTTCCTTTGGTGATTCCTCTTTGACATGCATTTCTTCCTAATTTTCTTTTTGCTTCCTCCTTACCCTGGGTCCCTTCTTCCTTGTATGCAATATAGTGCTATATCTAAGCACTTTCCCACCACTTAGGCCTCTGTATATTTTTTCAAGCTCTATTATTCTACAATTTCTCAAGGCAATTCTTGATTACATGTCCTATATAATAACATACTCAACATCGGAATGAAACATTTTCATAGTCAAACTTATGAACTCATGCACAATATGGAGTCATTAGATTTATCTCAATAGGAAAATCTTTATTGAAATCCATCTCCATGCATATTCAAGCATAGGTCGTGAGGAAATGCTCAGTTTCAGAACTGCTACACTAAAATTTCCCTATTTCATTTCCAATAGAAGTTAACAAAGGGAAATTCCAATGACGTAGTGAAAGGTTTGGAAGCCTTACCCAAATCGGAGTCGAGGATATTGATGCCATAACTGGATCAACAGAAGGGGACCAGGGCTGCATGGAGATACCAACACTACTCCAGAGCTAGGGACCAAAATCCCAAATAATATTCTTATCCTCAATATTATCAAAGGGAACAACAAAAAATCCCTAAGCCAAAGGGTAAGTATTTAGATCATTAGAAAATATAGCTTTCCAGGAATCATAAATCCACTTATGGAGATAATCCAACAACAGCCATAACCCATCAAACTTATAGACCAAACCTTGTTCTGAAAATTATTTCACACAATTGAAGGCTTCATCCCCTAAGGGAACATCAACGACAAGAGCTTCTTGAACTGTTGGGAGAATATATCCGGATTTCAACATGGCACTCTAAGAAACATGTGTTTGAACAACTTGAGAAGAAGAGCTATCAAAACCAGTTGTGATTCCTTTAGGAGTAACTAACTTCACCTTAGGTTGAGTTTCCATAGCGAAATAAGTTACAGATCTAGTCTCCATTGCTTCAAGAGAGACTGATTTCACTATGGGTTCCCAAGAATTCGTCATTCAATGGAGGTTTGTGGGAAAGTCCACACAATAGAGGGTCGGTTAGGCCAAAACCCTAGCCACCACAAAAACCTCAAAGTGTGAGCCATATGGGGGATAATGTTAACAGGAAACAAAATAAAATGAAAAATTTATTTGTCCAAAATCTTGATAGCACTATTTTAGGTGGTTTTGATACTTATTGTTATTATACTAAAATAAATTAAAATATATAATATATATATATATAGTATATATAATATATATATTATATATAAAATTATTATTTTAATTAGTTTGAAATATTTATTATTAAAAGTCTTAAAAAAACAAAAAACTTTTTTATATTTATTATTAGCATAATTAATTTTTTTTTTTTTTTTTGTAATTTTGTGAATAAGATTATTAGTGAAATTTTGTGATAAGATTTGTTATGAGATCATAATATTTTGTTATCTAAATTATATTTTTTTAATGTAAAAACATATTTATATTCCCAAAAAATATATAAGTGCAACATAAATTCCAGTTTTCCCAATTGATAAGTAAATTAAAAAAAAAAACAACAACAACAACTATTCATTAAAAATGACGTAGTCTAACTTATAGATGAAATAGATTTAATCACCAGAATCCAGTGATAAAATTTCAAACAAGAATGCGAATTTATGTTGCTTAAAATACATTTTTGAATGCATAAATAGATTCAGCACCCTAAAAAGCCCCTGCAGCACTCAAATTCTAAATATTAAACGACTTAAACTCAACTTATCTAAAATCTCTACTAGATTTTGGTTAAAATTAACCAAAAAAAAAACGGCGTGAAAAAATGCTATTTCATCTATAAGTTAGACTATGTCATTAAAAAAAACTAAAATTATTAATTAGTCATACTCCTTGTGTTATCATTGATTCGACAATAATACTAGTACTTTGCTTTATCATTAATGTGGCATTATTTCATAATGGTACTTTTATAATGTTTTGTGTTTCATAATGGTGCTTGTTTAATGTATGGTCTTTATTAGTGTCGTGAAAATCCATAACTATAGCAATCACTTAGTCATTGACAACACATTAGTTTGAATAAATATTTCTATTGGTTAGTGTATAATATTAGGTAAATAATTTTTTATTTTGTGACATATTAAACTTTTATTGTTATATAATTTTATTCATGGAAAGAATCGAAGTTAAATTGCAAATACATAATTATTAAATTTGAACATAACAATACCAAAACAAAAAACAAAAAAAATTGTCAAAATTAAAAGACAATGAATCTAAAATTGAAAGATAAAAATAAAAAACAACAAAAAAAAATCAATTGTTTTTTTCATTAAAACTACTAATTATATTATGGAGATTTTTTATATGAAAAAAACTATTTATATTATGGCAATTATATATCTATATATATTATTTCTTACTAGTTTCAAAATACTACTAGTTAATATATATAAAGTAGATTGATGTTATTATGGTCCTGTAAACATTTAATTTATAATTAATAATATTGACATAAACTTGCTTTTCAAAATATTTAAATATGCTCCCTAATCGAGGTGTGATGGGAAAGGAGATCCAGTGATGGATTGTGGACATGCGTGAGGGACAAGTGGACAAGGCTAGTGGGTGACCCACCCATGAACCCCACATGCGCGTGGCAAGAGGAACCGGGAGAGAAAGGTAATAGGTGTCGATCGCCTTGGGAAAACAAAAGGGAAGGTCAGATGTTAAACAAGGAAGAAAGGTGGTGATGGAAGACAAAGCGTGCATGCAATGTTGAAGGTGGAAACTAGCAACAAGAGACGAGACTGGAAGCTGGGGGGAGGACCTTGCCTGCGGGAGGAGGGATTGTTGCCACCATCAGGAAAACCCCATTAATGCCTTGGAATGAAACTGGTATGTATTCAGGTCTGCCTTAGTCTTGATATGGAATCAATGTTGCAAGAATGGAGGCTGGTCTGGCAACGAATGGTGGTGATTTCAAATGTTTCGAAATACATTTGGTTCAGTTCTTTATTGTTGTTGTCTATTAATTATATGGTAACTTGTTGGGGAAAAGGGGATCCATGGAGGGTTAGGGGCGGTTGTTGGCTCTTGGATCGTGAAATTTTCTCCCACTCTCGTTAATACCAAATGTTTGGGACAAAGAAGGGGTCGAGGCTCCCTTGAGGGTCTGCGATTGCCTAGGAATTCTCAGAGCCAGAGAGGAATGAGAGGGGGGTCTGGGATTCTCAACGTTTGCATGTCTGTCCTGTCCAGCTTAGTGTGGTTCTTAGGTGACTTTTAGACCCAGTGGGGTAGGAATAGGGTGTCGGGGAACCACATAGTTGGTAAGCTTGACCAACCATTCGTAGCTTGGATTCCTGGTAATCCTTTGGAATAGAGGGGAAATAATTGGGAATTCGGGGACTCGAACCCCGGTGTGGCTAGTAATTATTCCATAGTGAGTTTAATCTAGTGGAACTGGAGACATGGTAAGGCAGAGGGCCAAATGACTAACCAGGGAGAGGTCCTGGGTATGTTCTTCACCATTCTCTCATCCAATTCAATTAAAGTCGGGCTGCAGGGTAGTTTCAATGACCAGAGGGGTAGGAGGGGGGAAACGGGGGCTCCAGACTTTGGTAGGCTTGTAATATTAGTTAGAACTGGGTCAACCACTTGCATCCTCAACACCCCAAACCCTTCTTGTCTGTCAACTTAGTTTTCGTTGCTCCTAAGCAAGGAATCCAATGGGCTAACTACTCCAAGGGGGGAATTAAGAAGTTGAGGGATGAATACCACTTACACCTAAGCACAATAAGGTTGAAGGAAAGACATGAAGGGATTGGGGGGAATTCAGTTCATATCCCTCAAACCTAAACTCAAAAAATTTTAATGGTGCTTCACATGGAATGGTCGGAGCCCAATATTGACATATGGCTTGGTTATAATGTTTGTGCTTATGCTACTCTTACAAGTTTATTTAATTTCCTACCCTTCTAACTTCGGTGCTTCTGCTTCGGGATAAGGAAATAAATTGTGAGTGGTGGTGGCTGGAAGAAACTATGAGCGAAAGCAAAATGGTGAAGGAAGAAGTGGGGCTGGGAAGAAGAGGGGGTCGTTGTGCCTGCAAACAGACAGACAAAAAAAGGAAAATGCTGATGGCCTCGACCAGCAAGACCCAGCAGAAGAGGGGATGGAAAACAGGAAAGGAAAACATGTAGAATCTCATGCATGCATACCATGGAGGAACTCCAACACAGGTTAAGACCATAATTTCAACATGGGAGGTGGAGCTAAATGCTAAGGCAGCGGCAAAGCCGCTCCCAACAGAGGAATGGGCTCGCTTGCTCATAGATCTAGGACACACCTGAGCTCGGAAAACATTATTTAGACACATAATCCAGCTTTACTGGGTGATGAAGAACCTGCTAGCTAGGGCCATGATAGAAAACAACAATCTAGAGGAACCACCGCAAACATGACAAGAGGAACCAAGCTTAAAGGATATTCAAATGGAGATTCAAGATGTATAGGTGCAGCAATATCATCAAAATGTTTGCTTTGGCTGAATGGAGAAACAAATTCAAAGCTTGATGCGGAATGAAGTTCCTGGGTTGAGTGCTAAGGACTGAGCTCCCATTGAGTCATCAGATGACTGAAAGTATATTAGATAGGAAGTAATTTTTTTTGTTACAATAATGATATTACCAGATAGGATTTACTTTGATAGTAGACTGATTAAACATATAGTGATACAGTAGTGTATTTAGCATGGATGGATATTCTCAAACTGTTTAAATTTTGGAGGGCATATGATGTTGATCGGTGGCCAACAGACCTGGTTTCCCTCGAGCAGGTTGAGGCCACCAGACATATTTTTTGTTACCTTCCTATATACGATTAATAGAAAATAAAGTACTACCCGGGATACACAAATATATATAATATTGATGACGGTGGATCACACGGAATTTTGGGGTTTGGGGGAGATCAACACCTCACTCCCAAGGCTATAAAGAGTGGGGGTTGGTGTGGCATACCCCCACCCCATGCATATATGTTGACATTCTTCATTATAGATGGCAGGTACACTGAGAAGCTTGATGTTTCTTTCAAGTGACTAGTTGTCAATGCTAGAGGTTAGGGAGCTTAAGAGGAAGCAGGGTTGGAATTCTCGTGGCCCTGTATGCTTAGTGGTAGATGGTTATGTAAAAAAGCCATTATCTTAATAGCATGCTCTCAGGTAATTCGGTGGTGAGCAAGCTCAAAAGTATGCAATCTGGGACCCTGATATATGAGACGCCGTGAATTTTTTGCTATAGTTGGGGGCGGAAGGGGAATGGCTAGTGGTTTAACTCTATGAAGCAAACTGATAGTCGATTCCTCTTCTTGTTTCTTAGTTCATGTATTAGGTAACTTCGAAACTCTACTTGGTCTAGTTTCAATTTCCAATTGTTCAATTAATTTGGTTCAATTGTGAATTTTGGACCCTCACTAGATATAATTGGTGTTTTTGCATTCATGGTGCATTGGGCTTGTAACCCATCTATGTATGGTATACCCTATATCCACTTTTGTTTTGGAATTTTGGCATGAGAGACATGTTGTAGGCTATTGGAAATATGGATAGCCCTCACTGCATTTGGTGGCCTAGTTCTCATGTTGAGGGAGGGACATTGTTGGTATTGTGGATTTATTACCTGTGGTCCAAGGGTTTCCAATTTTCAATTCTTTTTTGGGACTTCAATTAGTTTCATGCTTGTGACATTCTGGGATTTCTACGTTTTTTGAGAAGGGCCTTGTCTTGGTCAATGTAGGAGGCCTTTCCCTATGACTTATCTATATTCACCCCAAGTATAATTTTAATTACACTTTGGAGAAATAAATTATGCCATGTTAGTGTGGTTGAGTGCATCAGGGAGTTGACAAGAGAGGTCAATCAAGTAGGTACCTCCTGGAGGATCCAGTCTAGGGAGCGACAGTGACCTTTCACCAGACCCACGTACCTAGATTTGAGTAGCATTCTCTCGGTCCGGAAAACACTTGTTGTTAGCTTAGATGACTTAAAATGATTTTGGAACAACTTCTCAGAGATAAGCATGATGATTAAAATATGATTATTTCCTTCATGAATGACCTTTAAAGGAACCAGTGGCATGTGCAGGATAGATTAGCTAGTCTACAAAGAAGACAATGGTGAATGTAGGAAAACTTAGAATGCTTGGAAGGTCAATTGGCCCATACAGAAAAACATGTACAATGTGGATTCCGACCTCCACCATCCCCTGGATCATGACTGGATAATCTTGCTCTCGTAACTTCCTCAAATTCATAATGGCTCTTTGTTGTGTACTAATCTTGATGGTTTTCTATTTTTTTGTTTCTTTACGTTTCTAGAAAACAAACTCTTTTTGGCATTGTGTAATCATTTTTGGCAGCTACCTACTTGCCAACAAATCTTGTAAGAGTGAGGCTGGTAGGATTTTGGATATCTTTTGACAAATAATACTTGTTATTTTCATATTGGATCATATCAAATTTCATTGTTCAAATTTTCAATAAGGACTACGCTATCATGCAAATCTTGCTCAGTTGGATGATACAATCTTTATTCAAGATAAGTTAGTTGATGCATTGATATCATGTTCTTATTCAAGATGATATGGATGATTTTATTTTTATTTAAAATAAATATGTTGTTTTGATACAATTTGCAATAGCCTAATGAGACGATTTTTTGGTTCTTTTTTCGATAGCCTTTTGTGGTCAATTTTGCTAGTTAAAAATTGGAGAAATCATAACTTTAAGTTTTCAAGTCTACACAATTTGAGTTTCTTAGTAGTTTTCCAACATAATGAATCCATTTATGCATTCAAAAACACATTTTAAACAATAAAAATACATAATATCACTAGCAATCATGTTTTTGAACTCCCACAAAAAACCAAAAAAAGATCTCCTTAAACAATACCCATTAATTTAACGATGCATTAATTTCAAGAGATCACTAGTTTATTAAACTTTCTCTCAAATACACCTCCTCATTGTTTAATTGTCGACTTGATTAGCTCAATATGGACTATGCAATAATCTACCTTGAATTGCTTCCACACTCAAAAGGATTTTCTCATAATCAATGAAGTCAAAATGCAATGGATTTCAAAAATTATTTCCTCATCCTCATCTATTTTTTAATGAAGTTTTGTCCAATTAAAAGAATAACCTTTCCTCCTAATCATCTTATTTGTTAAATTTGACATTGTTGAGAAAACCTTTAAAAAACGATGATGAAAGGTAGTTCCTGAATTCCCAAACCCATGAGTGTATAATATTGTGTTTTTTGTAAGTTTGGTCAGAGCTCCATAACTTCCATCATTGTGAAGCCGAGGAAATTTGCGAGGTAAAAATTTCATTATTATATAATATTTCTGGAAAATAAATAAATAAATTGTACATAATATGTGTTAGCGTCACCAATATGTTAGATATGTTTTCATGGTTATTAAGAGGATATTAATGCATTTGGGTTGTTTATTTTTATTTTTTTTATTTAACTAGGACAACCCAATGTTGGATGGAAGAACGATCTTCCCACACTTTAGATGGACTAAAAGTGGCTCACACCCTGAACCTCTCCCTATGATATTTGAACAAGTGACCTGATGAGGTGATATGTAAATTGTGGTGGGTATTCCATTGGATAATTCGTCACAATATATTTGATAAAATAAACCAAAATATATAATATAAGCGTTAAATTTTTTTAGATTCTAGATTTGCTAATTATTGGTTTTTTTCTTATGGATGAAATAGATAGAATGAAAAAAAAATAACAGAAAATGAAATCACAAACCATCAATAACAGACACAAATATTTTCTCTAGGAAACCCTTAAAAGAGAAAATATAGCTTAACAATGGGGCTACTCTGCTTTCTTTTCTCTCTAGAATAGAAAAATGCAAGTACAATAGAGAAAACTCTCTATGGAGCTACTTAGGACTTGTGGCCTATTAAGCTACTATAAAACACTATCTGTCTTTTTATGCTCTCTCACTCCAACTCTTAATTGTTTTACTCTATTATGGAACAAGATATAATTGAATTTCATCGAACCCCTTCTCCTCCTAGTGGCTCAGTTTTAACATAAGTCAATAGCCAACTAGAGGTCATGTTTTAATCCTTCAACTCTTAATTAGAGTTACAACTTTGACCCTTATATATTCTTATTTAAATTCCCTAAGTTTCTATCCCCACATGCATGAATATAATGGTTGATGTGGCATATTCTCATACCATGGGGGTTAAACATGGTTACTAGGTCAACTTGTAAGAGACACAACTTTTGCAGACGACCTCCAATTAACATAATTCTTGCACCATTATAAATATCTCTAAGTGTAGAACAACATCACATGGTCCAATGCTTAAGTAAGAGAGTTTCAACCCCAAAAAATTTCATTTAATGCCTGAAAATGGACTCAAAAGGTTTCAAACGCTAATTCCTAAAACTAGGACCCACTAGTAAAATGACCTTGCAAGTCAATTTCTACAAATTTACCACTCTAGAAGCATCGAGATAGATGACAAATAAGTATGATGATCTAATCCAAATCATACTTGTCTTTTTGGGAGGATTTTGGCCCCCAACATATTTTTATTGAATGAGGTGAGGAAATTTGTCCTCTACCTTCTCCCTGGAGTATGGTTTTGCTTTAACTCAAAGTATTATGTACAACCTAATATGCCACCCCTGTCTTGTATTTTTAACCTCTTCTGCAAAATTGTGTCCTTTTCCAACTTTGCTTGGGAATTTGAAACTAATTCCTCTATGGAATGTAGGACCTGCTCCTCTTCTTGATCCAACATTGAAGGTTCATGGAATTTGATATTTTCCACATTCACCACAGAGGAAATGTGCATGTATGGGGGTAGACTTAATTTGTAGGCATTATCTCCCACCTTTCTTGATATCTCAAAAGGGCCATACAACAAATCTTGATATTCTTACCAATACCGTGTAGTATTTCCTGTTCAACTATAGCCATACTCTATCTCCCATTATGGATGACTTTTTTGTTATGTGTTGATCATGCCTAACATTGTATTTTTCTTGTGACTTCTTTAGCATCTCTTGTACTTGCAAATGGATCTACCTGATCTTTTCAATGCACTAGAGGAATTTTGAGGTCTAAAATGGGCCTCCTAAGGAAATTATAAAATAATAGTGGAAATAATAAAATGATATTAGATTACATCATCAAATTTTAGAGGAAAAAAATAAAAACTATTTTTTCAACTTGTATTTTCAACTTATCTCCCTATGGGTTTACTCACATTTTGAGCAGAAACACTCGTTGGATGTATAATTTGATTCCTCATACAAGGAGTACTCATGTTCCATGCTTTCGATGGACCCTGCTACACAAAGAAATGAGAAATACATGAAAAATGTGATTGCAATCACATTTTTTCATGTATTTCATTTTTCATGTAGTAGGGTACATCAAAAGTATGCAACATGGGTACTCCTTGGATGAGGAATTAAATTTTTCATCCAAAGAGTACTCCCGCTCGAAATTTGAGTAAAACCTTAGGGAGATAAGTTGAAAATATGAATTGAAATAGTAGTTTTATTATTTTATTATTTTTAATCTTTTTACAATTTTACTCCAAAAATGGTGATTCATCCCCCATGGTTGACATCATCTTCTTGAATCCTATTGGTTCTTATAAATTTTATTTTGGTTGTACATTTTTCTTAGGAAGCCCATTTTAGAACTCAAAATTCCCTTAATGGAAGTTTTCTACTTTTAATGCACCCCATGTGAGATTTTCCCTAAACAAAATCCAATGGTGAAGGTAGCAAATATCCAAAACAAGCTTCAAATGGAGACTCATTGTAGAAGTGTGGGTTTCTCTATTATAAGAGTGTTGAATATAAATAATATTTTCATCCCAGGTCTTTAGATACTTCTGTAACCCCTCAAAAACTACACCAAAGTCCTATAGATTATTTTTTTATGCCCATCTGTTTGTCGGTAGAATGTTGTTGGCCTCTTCAAATTTGTGTCCATCTTCTCCCAAAATCTAGTCCAAAATTCATTGAGAAATTTAGATTCCCTATGTGAAACGAAGCTCCTTTGTATCCTATAGTGCACCCCAACTTGGGGAAATGACAATTTTATTGATTCTTTCCCTTAGATTTTCTTTTTACATGACATGAAATATGCATCTTGTTAACCCTATCAACTACCACAAATAGGTAGCCATGTCCCTTTCTAGTTGTTGGTAAACCTCCCATAAAATCCATGGAAATGCTTTCCCAATGGTGAATATGTATAAACAAGGGATGGTATAGACCACAAACAAGTACCCATGTCCCTCCCTGGTTGCTGGTAAACCTCCTACAAATTTCATGGAAATTATTTCCTAATGATGAATGGGTACAAGCAAGGGATGGTATAGACCCTATTTCATGCTACTAGGCTTGTTGGTACAACAAAATATTAATCCTATAATAAGCCTTTCAATATTTTCATGCATTCTAGGCTATTACACATACTTTTCTTAAAATTGGAAATTATCTTCCTAACACTAAAATTTCTTACAACAGTGGAGGTTTCAACCTCTAAAATTAGTTATACTCATTCAAATTTAGGAACACAAAGCTTGTCCAAGTTGTAGAGTAACCAATTCCAAGTACGATATTTAATTGCGCTATCACCATGTTTGTCAGCCATGTAGCTATTGAAAACCCTCCTTGAAGTCTTCATATTTTGTATATGCTTCTGTGTATGCATCATCAGTAAAAGTTTTCATGTGCATCAGAGTTCCCAAAGTTATAATTTTTTTATGTGGGTGGTCTAGAAAGCATGCTAGCCAACTTGTTTGTGCTTCCCTTCTTATAATTGATGATTAAATGAAATTTTTGTACAAACCTCATCCACTTGTAGTGTTAGGTCTACTATAGCTTACTCTAGGCCTATAAGAACTGTAGCAACTAGTGATTTGGGTGGATGATAGTCTCCTTTCCCATCAAATAATGTTTTTACTTTTTGACAACTTATACCAGAGCATAGTGTAATGCCCTACTTGATCCCATTGTATTACACTAGCTTATTAGCCTACTTGTTGAATGATTGATTTTATTTTTTGCTTCATTCCAATAAGTATTATTAGTATACGTACAACATATGCTTATGCTAGTGTTGGTGCTCAAATTGTCCCAATAACTTAGGACAGTCAGAGACCACACCACTAAGGATCCTAGATCATCCCGCTCTAGGTGACAAGGGTTGGCCTCCCTTTCACCACAAGGGGTAACCCCTGGTGATAATCAATGTTGAATATTCATTGTAAAATAGTGTAAAATAAATATATTTTCTAATTAAACAAATAAATAGGCGAGATTATTGAATAAAGAGTGTTTTAAACAAAATAATGTTTTTTGGAAAAGAGAGATGGTAGATGCATAACTCAATAAAACTTATTAAATTAAAAATTCATTAATGACAAATGAGATAAATTAATATATATCAGAATTCACATCTGTAGTGAGAAATAAAATTAAAATTAAAGCAAAAGAAAGGAAATTAAAGCACAATGGTGTTAAATACATCTAATTGAACTAAGTGGTTTAAATAACATAACATCAAGTATTATTATTATTCAACCTGCATAACAATCAGCATAATTTAATTTAATAATTTCCAATAATAAATATTAGAGAAACATTAAATTAAATGTAATGTGTGAAACATTAGACAATCTAAACAAGTCAAATAATGGCTAATAATTTCATGTTTTCCAGTGAGGGAAAATAGTGAAAAAAAAGGAATAAAATTAAAAATGAATCAAACTTAAATAATTGGTTTTTATGGCTTTTGAATTTACAATACACATGACCCTAAATATCATGTATTCATGGGATTAAACCTGCGACTAATAGATTCAAAATTTGATTTCAAACCACTTGATATCAAGTATTCCAAAGTATTTAAAATCATTTAACATTTCTGTATTCAAGCTTCTATGATCCATAATGAATTAAGCAAAGTCTTTCAGTAGAAATCACATAAGAGAAATTTTTAGCCAATGTGTTTCGAACCAACAAGTGTGGTTCATCATCAGGACTAGATGATGAACCACACTAGTCCTAATGATGAACCGCACTTGTTGGCTCGAAACGCGTCGGCCAAAAATTTCTCTTATGTGATTTCTACCGAAAGGATTTTCTTAAATCATTTAACATATTTGAGAATAATGCATAATCAAGTTAAGTCACCATTCTGGAACAATGAAGTAGTGCATAAAATTGAAATTAAAATAGAACATAATGGAAGAAAATAAAAGAAGTGAATTATAATATAATTAATAAAATCTCAATGTCACAGTGAAGGAGACCATTTTCATCATGTACAAAATGGTTGTAATAGTTCAAGGCTTCTTCCTCAAAGCTACCATCATCCAACCTACCAAAAAGCTTTGCCCAAAAAGTCATATTCCCCCAAAAAGCCCCTCGAACAATCTTGTACATCTTCTTTTAAATGTATGGAAGTTCGTTTCATTTTTAGTTATTGGAACTTCCAAGTAAAATTACATTAATAAATACTAGTGTAACTAAATGAAATACAAATTCCATCATCTACATAAATCCTTGCTGAAATCATCCATGTTAAAAATCCTTTAAATAATATTCCTGCATTAAAAGAAAAAGATATAAATTAATTCTCAAGTATAAAACATTATAATAAATGAAATTAAAATATAACTCACCCTTTCATAATGTTCTCATCATAATATTATCTCATGTATAATATTAATAAAATTTAATTTTTTTACCTTAGGTGAGATCCAGTAAAAAAATTCTCACTATATAAAACATTAAGTTATAAATGATGTATTTAATGTGAACGTATTTTCCAAAAACATGAGATAGAATCCAAAATATTAAATCTAATAAATTTAATGTGATTTTCCCTTTTAAATGCTTGCATTTCTACAAAATCTATCATGGAATTTCAATACTCCTCCATGCTATATTGAAACCTGCATAATTTCTTCACCCAACCATTAAAAAATAAATAAATAAATGAATGAATCTGATATATATATAAATTTATAAGTTTTAGATTTTCAATTTGGATATAAATTCCAATAATATTTTTAAGTGCATATACAATATAATCTTATATAAAATCTCATAATATATAATATATAAATTTGAGTTTCAAATAAAATTATACATATAATTATAATTTTAATAAATATATAATACATATATTTTTTAATTTTAAATTTTAAATATATTATATATATATATATATATATGAAATCTTATTCAAAAACTTTCTTAATCATATTTAATAATACATTAGTTGGGTCCGTGGAGGAGAGAGGAAGTTGAGAGCCATTTGGGCCTGATGCCATTAGCAGTTGGGAGAACTTCATATATCATCATGCTTAAAAGTTTTATGGAGGTTAACCGATGGCACACAACAAATTATTACATCAGATATCCATTTAGGCTTCACGTGGGGGTGTTATACTTTATAGTTAAGAAATTGGATTGGCAGGCAAGTAATAACACTTTAAGCAAGCACTGTATTAATTTCATGAAGGGACAATAATTTTGAAAGGGAATAAAAAATTAGCTTTGGAGTTGGGCTTAAGCATATGTATTAAACTTCGCCTTTAATTCATGAGCTAATGTATTAGTCAGTTTCAAACTATTTTAATGTGTTACATGAGGTGGATATGAGGTAAGGTAGTTTAGATGAGTTATTTTATTTTATTTATAATTTTGTTATTTATTGTATAATGTTTTTGTATTTTAGTTTAATTTTATTTAGTATATAACATTGCTTTAAGATTTGTTTATTATCTTTGGTTTATTCTTCAATTTGTTTAAAAAAATTATTTAATTAAATTTGTAGTTTGATTATTGATTTGATTTTATTTATTTTTTTAATAATTATTATTATTATAATGAAAATTATAATTTAAATTAGAGTATATTTTTATGGGAAAAAAATAATAATAAAATAAATAAAGATAAAAATTTAATCATGTAATAATTTCTATCAATTATAATGATTACTATAACAATCAATTTAATGTAGGGTAAACAAGACAATTCAAGGAAGTGACTTTTTATCATGAGAATATGAGAGGAAGCACAAGTAAAAACTGGCAGAAGAAGCCAAGATTTAATTGGGGTCAAATTAGTGACAACATTTGGCTCCAACCTAGGATGATGCTCCCCTGCGGAGGATCGACAACGTAGTTCAGATGCCTTCACATTGTGCATGGGATCGAAAAATGAAATTGAAGAGAGAAAAAGTCATAATATATATATATTATATATTTATTTATTTATATAATATATATTATATATTGCATCTTAAAGGCGCATTCAATCGATAGCAAGAACAAAACAGGAATAAATGTGAGGTCCCAGTACATATAGATTAACAAGTTCAATGATTATTTGCATACATAAGATGTTTGTTTGTATACTAAGTGTATTTGGGTAGCTATGATAATGATTAAGGGTAGGTGATCATAAATGATCAATGTCTCAGTTCATAAGAGCATTCAAAACCATAATAAGCCATACCTACTTACATTTAATGATTAAGAAATTACATGCATAATGAAGCTAATTAAGATACATAAGAGTGACTTCCATTTTTTAGTTTATTGAAACTAAAGAGGTTAGCCGTCAAGGATTTTGGTTCCTTTTTTGGTCCATAATATGGGTTTCCATAATCAGATGTTGCTCTGCTGCCATCAAGCGTCCATAGCCCCTATGGATTCATCCACTATCTTGAGATGAGAAAATTTCTGGATTCTTGTTTTCTCTTCATGTTAAAGGCCCTTCTTTCAGTTTATTTAGAAAATATAGCATTCACAGGATGAGAGGATTATGCATTGGACTTAGTCCAATACCACTGACCTTGCTCCACTACCAGCAAGTATTCATAGCCTTGGTGGAGATGTTAGCATACCCCATCAGAAGTTACCTCAACAAAAGGAGTGGGAGTATTACACATTAGATTTTAATCTAATGTCATTAGACTTGCTTCACTGCTAGCGAGCATCTATAGATTCAACAATGATATCAGTATGCCCCACCCAAGGAAACATCAGTTCCTATCCCTAAGGTAGTATGTTTATTAGGAAGGTCTCGTGTATGATTGTGATGTGACTATCTAGTTCCACCAAAGTTTCAACTAAATTTTATGAAAGCTCAATCTTATAGTTATAAGTCTAGCCCTTATGACTCAATGTGATCACTTAGTATTTATGTGTAAGTAGAATGGAAGAGTAATGTGGTGAGGAATATGCAATATGAAGGTGACATTACTAAGAGATTAAGATTGGAGCCCTTTAAAGATTGTTAATGTGATTTACAAACCAAATCTTTAAATATGTGTTTAAAAATCTCGTTAATATGGTTCATACTACGGACTCATAAATATGTATTCCATTCTACTATGATTGTGTTAAAACTCTTCAAGATGAAAAAAACCTTCACTTTATTCATTCTAAACCTAGGAAGCATAAAAGGTTTATGTATGTACATGATTTATATATGATGTGTCTCAATAACATTTTTTATCAAAGAAGTCAAAAATCCAATGTAACCAGACATAAATATTGTCAATGGCAAACTTCTTGACTTTAGGCCTCAATTCGATTAATAATAATATATTTGACTTTTGCAAGAAGCAGGGGAGAAATCGTTTTACTAGGACATCGAGAAATATATTCACATTTGACTGAAAACAAGAGGAAACCTTTCCGAAGTATGTGCTCATCCATGTTTCAATGAAGTCCTGTAGGCTTGTATGAACATCTAATGAAGAAAATATTGAAATATTAGTAACTTGTTCTACCATATGGTTATCATAAACAGGCTATTCATCATGTAGTGATGTTAAATCTATTAAATCATTATGTTCAACGTATTCATTCCTATCAATAGAATTGAAATTATAACACGATTGTAAATTTATCCTTGTAAGTTGATTGTTATTTAATTCAATATTATGAGAATAAATTGAAAGTTGTCTTCATATGTGTCGCATATGGGTGGTTTTCAAAAATCGACATAACTCTAACATAAAATAGAATCAAAATTTCTAAAGATATCACTATTTGTCATTTCGTTAGATAAAACAATATCTTCCATTACTAACGATTCATCTACATAATCATAAATGTATGGTGGTGATACGGTTATAGGTATAATTTCTTCTTTAACATCATTACCCTTAGAAGAATCAAAAGAAAATAAATCAAATTTACCATTGGTGGTTAAAATATTACATTCTTCAAGGTTTTCCTCACATCCAACACTAGATATTACACTTAGTCCATCTAAACATTCATTTGGTAAACCAATAGAGGGTAAGAATTTTCCACTAGAATCACCATCTTGCCAACTCACTATTTCATAACTAATATAAGATTTGTCTTCCTGAAATGTTGAATAAGAATCATCACAATGTTCATCTAGTAAACAATAAAAAATTCCAACAAGTGAATTAGAGGGATACATAGTTAGATAATGTTCATAGAAAACTGTATGTAAATCCTTTAAAAATAAAAAATTCCAACAAGTGAATTAGAGGGATACATAGTTAGATAATGTTCATAGAAAACTGTATGTAAATCCTTTAACAATAATTAAAATATTAATTAATATAGATAATACACATTAATAAGTAAGCATATATAACAATAAAAATAGACATTAACAACAATAATTAAATAGTAATTGGGAGACGGAGCGGAACGAGTGCGGTGGTTGAGCTAGGGTTCTGCGAGCGATTCCCTCGACGAAGCTGACAGCACAGCGGATCAGGGTCAGGCTCTGCACCAAAATCTCTGCAGCGTAACAGCGCTGACGGGGATCAGCGAAGGACCATGATTCCGCCTCAGGGGGGGGCGTCAAAGCCCTCCCCCTCACAGCACAGCCCAGGACCTGAGGTCATCTTTGGGTCGGTTGATCCGGACATTCTCAACAAAGGGAAGAAGCAACAAGGGAATGACAATGATCCACCAGAAGAACAAGAGACTCGGGTGGATAACCCGAAGGTCACCTCTTCTACCTGTCAACCGGTAGCCAAGGAGAGGCCGAGAATAGAACTGCCTGGAGACAAGATCGATAGCAGGATCGAGTTTATGAAGGACCATGCAATCATTGGAAAATTCATAGGGTTTTGGCCAACCAAACGAGCCTTAAATAGTTGGATTGCAGCTAAGTGGAAGCCAAAGGGAGATGTCACTCTCCAGCTGGGGCCGAAGGGCTTCTTCACTGCCATCTTCTTCTATCTGGAAGATAAATACAGGATCCTGGGAGGAGGGCCGTATTTCTTCAACTCGGCAGGTCTTTACATCAGGGACTGGATGCCCAGATTTAACCCTGACAAGGAAGATCTCACCTGGGCACCTGTCTGGATCAGACTATATTCACTCCCCGATGAATACTGGGAAGAAGATTGTCTAATGAGCATAGGAAATGGAGTGGGACAATACATCAGGGCAGCGGAAGAAACAAAGAATCGTAAGTTTATTTCATATGCAAGAATATGTGTATTTATTCGACTGAATGAGGCGCTTCCTGAGTCAGTAACCCTTGCCCATCGCGACGAGGAGTGGATCCAGCCTCTTGATTATGAGCATGTGCCTTTCAGGTGCAGGAGATGCCATGCACTAGGGCATCTGTTTCGGGACTGCCCTCTCAATGTCAAAGCTAGCTCACCTGAATCCTCTGAAGCCCCATCTCAGGATGGCTTTACCAAAGTCTCAAACAGAAAGCGCACGCATAAAAAGCCTCAGAATGGGCCCAAACCCCAGCCTTCCAAACCCCAAAATCCTGCTTCCAAGAACAGCTTTGATTCCCTTGGCGATTTCTCAGATGATCAGCCCCTTGATACTGACAGTATACCTGCACGCCCTTCCTCTTCCACCCACCCCCCTCCATCCAGCCCCCCTCCCAAATCTAAATCTCCCATTATCATCCCAACCATCCTAAACAGGCATCAGGAAAACTCAGTGGAGATCCTTAAGGAAATGGGGGTGGACGGGAAGCTGATCCCCCCTCAGGTTTCAGATACCCACCAAGAGGAAATCAATCAAGTGCAAAATATGGAGGAAGAACCAGAAAGCATAGATCTACATGGCCTGGATATTATTGAACTGGAGTTATGTTGCAAAAAAAGGCATATGAAAAAATCTGAGTCGGATATAGATAAGTTGGAAGTGGTCATCTCCAGAGCTTTCCACCAACACCAACTGGGCATACAACCTGGCAGCACTTGGGATGGAGGCTCGCGTCTAAAGGATACCAAAAAAAGGGGGAGGAATACAGATCTCCAGAGAACAATAGAGATCGAAAAACTCCTGGTAGATTCAGGTAGATATGCAAAGCTGACGAAGTACTACAGCCCTGCCCAAACTAGTTAAACCATGAAGCTCGTATCATGGAATTTAAGAGGGCTTAATAGCCCTGGAAAATACAGGATGTTAAAAAACATGATCAAGATGGAAAACCCACAGATGTGTTTCCTCCAAGAAACCAAATGCAATAGTGCCATGCTGGGTCGCATACTCTCAAAGGCCTAGCCAGGATGTCGATCTGTGGCTGTGGACACCACGGGAGCCTCGGGGGGGCTTGCTATTGTGTGGAACACCCAAGTTGTTACGCTCACGGACTTCCACGCCTCCCATCACATCATTCAAGCCGCCTTTCACATTCTAGGAACCAACATTCATGGGAACTTATCCAACTTCTATTTTCCGCAGGATGCTGGGAGCAAAAGAGCGCTCCTCGACACCATTGAAGCGCTAAGCATAAATAGGCAGCATCCACTTTGGATCGCTGCAGGGGACTTCAACATGATAACCAAAATAGAGGACAAGATAGGAGGCAGATCCAGATTGGAACCTGAAGTAGATCGCTTCAAGGACTTCATCCAAAACGCCTCTCTCATAGACATGTCGTTCTGCAATGGTACCTTTACCTGGAGCAATCGCAGAAGTGGCAAGCATCAGATTGCTTCTAAACTAGATCGCTTCCTGATCTCTGATAACGCGGTGCATCTCGGTGGTGATCTCACCGCTGAAATCCTGGTCCACTCCGGGTCGGATCACTGGCCAATAGCTCTGCAATGGCAACGACCTGGGGATAGAACCAAAAGACCTTTCCGGTTTGAGGGATTCTGGCTAACACATCCGGCATTCAAGGACTTCGTCAGAACCATATGGGCTTCCTTCATCCCACCAGAGGGCTCAAAAATGTTTCAGCTACAGCAAAAACTGCGATTCCTAAAAAGTCACCTAAAACGTTGGAATCGGGAGACCTTCGGGAATAGTTTTGAGGCGCAACAGGAGCTCAATAGGGAGCTGAAGGATCTCCATCAGACAGTAATAAATGCAGGGAACACAGAGGCAACCTTGGACAAAGAACGGCACATACACAACCAGCTGGAAGAGAGAAGGAAGCAGGAAGAAATTTACTGGAGGCAAAAATCAAGGGTCAGGTGGCTAAAGGAAGGGGAGCGCAACACCAAGTTCTTTCATAGAACTACAGTGCAGAGAAGGATGCACAATAAGATCCCTTTCATCCAAAACCAAGAGGGGGTAAAAGTTGAGGAGCATGAGAAAATAGAAGAAATCCTACTCAATCACTTTCAGCAGGTACACCAAGAGCAGGCGGTGGATCGGCAAAGGCCGATAGGAAAAATCACCAGCAACATCCCCAAGCTGGTTACAGAGGAACACAACAAATTACTCATGCGCCCAATTCAAACCCAGGAGGTAGACGAGCCGATGGCGCAGCTCAAAGAAGGTAAGGCCCCTGGACCAGATGGGTTCACTACCACATTTTTTCATGTATTCTGGGATTTGATTAAAGTGGAAGTTTGGCAAGTAGTTGAGGAATCCAGAGCTCTACGCTGGCTTCTCCCTTCCCTTAATTCCACTTTCATCACTCTCATCCCCAAAGAGGAGAACTCCATAACTCCTGATAAATTCAGGCCCATTGCTCTCTGTAACGTCCTTTATAAAGTCATTTCCAAAGTCATTGCTAACAGATTAAAACCTCTTCTACCCATGCTCATCTCTTCGGAGCAATCGGGTTACGTCGAAGGCAGACAGATAATGGACGGCATCATCCTCACACACGAAATCATCCATTCGCTCAAACAATCCAAGCAAGCTAGTATGTTACTCAAACTTGATCTCTCCAAAGCTTTCGACAAGCTCAACTGGTCTTACATTCATCATATGTTGAAAGCTTTTGGCTTTTGTTCCACCTGGGTTCGATGGATTATGAGCCTTATCACATCCTCTCATTTCTCCCTCCTTGTCAATGGTCTTCCCTCCCGCCCTTTCAAACCCTCCAGAGGCATAAGACAAGGGGACCCCCTCTCCCCCTTCCTTTTTGTGATAATGGCTGAGGGTCTTGGCAGACACATCAAGCAGGCCCTCCAGACTAACCAGCTCAGAGGAATCTCTATCCATAATTCCCCGGCCTCCTCTCATCAGCAATTTGTTGATGACACCATGCTCTATGGTTACCCCTCAGCTCAGGAAGCCTCTTGCTTGAAATCCTTGCTCAACGACTTCTCTGAAGCCTCTGGCACTCATGTCAATAACTCCAAATCGCAAATCTTCTTCTTCCACACCCCTCCGTCAGTTAAATCCGCCGTCTCCCGTATCCTAGGCTTCCAGACCGCCTCTCTCCCATCCACTTACCTTGGAGCTCCCCTCACTGCCCCAGCCATAAAGCAGCCTGCCTGGCGATCTCTCCTTGAGAAGCTTGATTCAAAACTCAACCTATGGACTCACCACTCCCTCAATCTAGCTAGTCGGGTTGTGCTTATTAAGTCCATCCTCCAAGCCATGCCTCTCTATCTTTTCTCAATCCTTGCGGCACCGAAATGGGTATTAAAAAGATTGAGAAACCTGCAGCGTGACTTTCTGTGGGGAAGCTCAACCACCAATCGCAAATGGGCACTAGTGAAATGGGATACGGTATGCAGACCCAAAATCAAAGGCGGCATCGGACTCAGGGATCTAGAGCACAGCAACACCATCATGAATGCCAAAATATGGTGGCAATGGATAACTAATCCAGACAAGTTATGGGCCAAAATATGGACCGCCAAATATACCAACAATATGCCCCAAGCAGAGCTCATAAGATTCAAGCCCACAATAAGTGGGTCACTTATTTGGAATGCAACCAAACAGCATCATCAGCTCATCCAGAAACACAGCTTTTGGGAAACACGGAATGGTCAAAGCGCTAGATTTTGGACTGACGCTTGGAACCAACTACCCAAACTCTCAAGTGTTCTCCCTTCAATGATCATTCCGAACAAGCAGGAGCAGCAGCATGCAACAGTCCATCAATTCTGGGAACAAGAAGCGGTAAATGGATTCAGGAAGTGGCGACCAAGCAATCAGATAACCAGTATCACAAGCTTTCAGGAAGTAGCAGCTCTTGAAGATGAGTTAAAGAAGACAAGCATTCAGCTTGAGAACAGCGAAGATATCCTCAGATGGGGTTACCTCCCCAAAGGGTCATATACCACTTCCGAAGCCTATAATCTTATAGGCGACTTCGCCACCAGGCCGGACCCATTATGGGGACGAATATGGGGCTTCAAAGCTTGGCCCAAAATTTCCGATTTCCTCTGGATGGTAGGGCACAAAAAGATTCTCACCTGGGATAAGCTAAGGAGACGCAATTTCCACGGTCCTTCGATATGTCACAACTGCTTTAAAAATGAGGAAACCTTACAGCATCTTTTGGATTCATGCCCAATCGCCAATCAGCTATGAGAGAAGGTTGGTTTCAGGTGTCAAAGAAGATGCAAAGGACCTGGCGACATCATTGACACCATCCGATAGTGGCCGAAAAACCCCTATGATTGTGCGATCCTGAACTACATGTGGAATATAATCCCAGGCACAGTACTATGGAACATATGGAAGGAAAGGAACAGGCGCATATTCAAAAACCAGAACTTGCCCATTGAGGAAATTTGGAGCAGAATGCATGGCAATGTCAGAGAAACCATGCTTCTGAAATCATGGACTAAAGAAGATCTCCCCACCACAGATAATGAGAAAAACATCCTGGATAACTGGAAGCTGGAGCTGCCACAAGAGCAGGCCACTCATCAGACAATGAAAGGTAATATCAAGGAAGTCAGAAATTGGACTGCCCCTCCCACCAACTCATACAAACTCAACTTTGATGGAGCCTCTAAAGGCAACCCTGGGCCAGCAGGATTTGGAGGTATCATTCGTAATCACAATGGCACCCTCCTGCAGATCTACTTCGGAAATATAGGATGGGACACCAATAACTCTGCGGAGTTGGACAGACTCTGGCAAGGGCTGTTAGTTGCCAAGCAACTCAATCTTCAACCGTTGATAGTGGAGGGTGACTCCCAGATCATCATCAACATGGCAACACGCATTCAGAATGGCTCTCAAGCTAGGAAAGTAGCTGACAGTTGGAGACTCGAAGCAAGGCTAAAAATCATTGCTCATGAGTTGAGCAATCACAGCGCCCTCTCCTTTCATCATACCAGAAGAGAAGGTAATAAGATTGCTGATTTCCTAGCCAATATTGGGGTAGAAAGCAACCAACCTTTCCAAGCAGGAAACTTGGACATCATCCCTAGCACTCAACAAACTCAGGAATGTGAGAATCTTCTCCAAAGAGACACTGAGTCCCTATATGCGGGTGCTGGCACGTCACAGGAGGTCGAGCCACATGCCCAGCATGTGCCGCCCCGTGCTAATGAGATGGGTTAATGAAAATTAGCCGTCGAGGTTTATTACTCCGCAGCCCAAGTCCTGAGCATTCAATGCAGAGCAGAAGGAATAGATGGAGGGTCAGGTCGTAGTTAATGCTCGCCTGCAACGAAGGAATGAGGCAAGATATCAAGGTGCAGAGGGGAAGATGCGAGCGCATTGGCATGGTGAGGTTGAGGAGACGCAGACGCGGCAGATCTCTGGGTGGATGGTTATCCTACCACCTTGCCAAGCAGTCTTGGCTTCCCGTCGCAGCAATTCAGGCATATGCCTTAGATGGACGCTGCGCATCACAAGCATTCAAGGCAAATTGGATTCGAGGAGTGAAATTCCTCCCTCAGGCAAAGGTGGCTCAGAGGTTGTCACGCCTGAGTGGAACTTCTGGAGAGACCCGCCCTGTGCATGGTCTTACAATTCACCTCAGGTCCACGAGGAAGACAGAGGGGTTTCCATGGCAAGGTTGCGGGAGCAGCAATCAAGTAGAAGGGAACCTAGGCGAGGTTCCTCCTCTCGCACACCGGCAGCGGATGAGCACCATCACTGCTGCTGCTGCTACTACTACAGGCAGGCGAGGGCTACACCAATTCAAGCTGGGAAATTCTTGGAGTTTGGCTGCTCAAGTGAAGGGGAGCCAGTTCTTCCAGCATTCGGCTCGGCTGTGTTCACTCTGGGCAGCTCAAAGGATAAGGCAGGCATCAATGCCCACATATCAGTTCTTTTTACAAAAATTCCAGAAGGGAATGATGGCAGAAAATCTCCAGGATTGGCAGAACTGCCTCCAGAGGGCACTGAGGTGGAGAGCCCTGTTCTGTAGCCATCAATTGAGGCAGGTACCTCAGGGAAGGAGCCTCTGCACGCCCCCTCGCATCCCCAGGTGCCGGAACCTCAGGGCAAGGCAAAGGATCCATGGACCGCCATGTGGGAGGGAATCCCCGAGGGCCAGGGGTGGTGCAATATCGTGGAAGAAAAAGAACCATGCGACGACTGATACTCCGACGCGCGCACCGGCACATGCCTTTCTCTCTCGGCTCGAGTCCAGGATAGAGGTCTCTATGGCTATTTTGGTTCTGGTCATCACTGTGTTTGTTCACTTGCAGTCTTTTACATTGTCTTGTTTATGCTGGTCTAGTTTACTCTCAGTTTTTAATACTGTCATGTTCATGTCGGTCCACTGTAAGTTCTTTGTTGGTCCACAGTCAGTTTTTGATGGACGCCCCTGCGTGGGCAATCATGTTCATGTTTAACTCAATGCGGCTCTATGTCCGGCTGCTTGTCAAGGCATATTGGTTTCCAGCCTCAGTAAGTTTTTGGAGGAATTTTGGAAGTCCTGTAGGTGTTGCCCCTGCGTGGGAGCTTTTTGTGTCTAAGCTAAGATATCCTAGGTGCCACTGCTGGCCCTGGACGGACTGTCTCACTGATTGTAAAATTTACCTGTACATATAATACAACAGACCAACTAGTTTTTTACCGAGAAAAAAAAATAATTAAATAGTAATTAATTAAAATAGTTACAACAAGATAAATAAAGATTAAATTAACTTTTATGAATAACATTATAATCAAAAAACTATAGAACTAATAAAGAACATAACATTAATTAGTAAATCAATAACTTAATAATGAAATATTAAATATTAATATTAATATATAAATTAGAATAACAAATCAATTATTAAATAAGATAATCATAGGACTTAAATAACAATGGAAATAATTAAGTTATAAATAATCATACAATGTGTCGGCCAGTTTGTCTTCTCATCTTGCTTTTTTCATATTTATACCTAGCCTATTCCTTCTTTTCTCCTCACAATTTGTCCGGATGATGAGTCTAGTTTCAGACTCGAAACGTCGACCAGAAAATATGAACACTGTGGAAAATCTGAACTCCATTCAAAAATCACACCATAGTAATCTACAATCTAAAATACCTACGGGAGGGAGTTTCCTATAACACTATCAAACTCTACCCTCCAACGACATCATGAATAACTTCATTTGTACGTCCTCATGTTCGACCCCCATCCTAGGAAGGGAATAATGAAATAGGAACAGATGTTCAATCAAATCGTCATCTTCATCTTCATGAAAATGGGGTAGGTATGTATCGCATATGTCTATATTTGGTAACTCACTTGGAAACCCTGCAATCTGAGAAAAAACCAAAGGAGCAAAACAGATGCAATCCAAGAAACCGCCATTGAAACAAAATCTACAATAAACTAAACTGAGTCGCTAGGTGAACAAATAAATAAGAAATATTTACCTTAAACACTATAAGGCGCATACAACTGTGACCTTGTCCACCAACGGATCATAGATTTAACCAATAACTCAATTACCAAAGGAAACGAAAATTATACCTTTGTTCCCCGACAACGGAGCCAACAGATGTTGGTGCTCAAATTTTCCTAGTAACTGAGGACAGCCTGAGACCACACCACTAAGGATCCTAGATCCTCCTGCTCTAGGTTACAAGTGTTGACCTCCCTTTCACCACAAAGGGTAATCCCTAGTGATAATCAAAGTTGAATAGTTGTTGTAAAATAGTGTAAATTAAATAGATTTTCTAATTAAACAAATCAATATGCCAGATTATTGAATAAAGAGTGTTTAAACAAAATAATGATTTATGGGAAAAGGCAATGGTAGGTGCATTACTTAAAAATGTATATTTATTTATATATATTTTATATAAAACTTCATTAATGAAAAATGAGGTAATTAATATATTCATAATTCACAATGGTTAGTGAGAAATTAAAATTAAAATTAAAGCAAAAAAAAAAGAAATTAAGCACACTAGCGTTAAATATATCTAATTGAACTATGTGGTTTAAATAACATAACATCAAGTATTATTATTATTATGCAACCTACATAACAATCAAAATAATTTAATTATATAATTTCTAATAATAAATATTTGAGAAACATTAAATTAAATGTAATGTGTGAAAAAATAGATAATATGAACAAGTTAAGTAATGGATAATAATTTCACGTTTTCCAGTGAGGGGAAATAGTGAAAACAAGAATAAAATTAAAAATAAATCAAATTTAAACAACTGTTTTTTATCGGTTTTGAATTTACAGTGCCAATAACCCTAAATAACATGTATTTATGGATTAAACCTACAACTAATCAATTCAAAATATGATTTCAGAACACTAGATATCAAGTATTCCAAGTTATTTAAAATTATTTAATATATTCGAGAATAATGCATAATCAAGTTAAGCCACCATTCTGAAACAATGAAGCAATGCATAAAATTGAAATTAAAATAGAACACAATGGAACAAAATTAAAAGAAGTGAATTATAATATCATTAATAAAACCTCCATGTCACAGTGAAGGAGGTCATTTGCAGCATGTACAAGAAAGTTGTAATAGTTAAAGTCTTCTTCATCAAAGTTACCATCCTCCAACCTGCCAAAAAACTTTTCTTGGAAAGTCGCTTGCCCCCAAAAATCCCCTGGAGCAATCTTCTACATCTTCTTTTAAACATCTAGAAGTTCATTTCATTTTTAGTTCTCAGAATTTCCAGGTAAAATTACATTAATAATTATTATTGTAACTAAATGAAATACAAATTCCATCATCTAAATAAATCCCCAATCAAATCCTCCATGTTAAAAATCTTTTGAATAATATTCTTGCATTAAAATAAAAGATATAAATTAATTCTCAAGCATAAAACGTTATAATAAATGAAATTAAAAATACAACTCACCATTTCATAATGTTCTCCTCATAATATTATGTCACGTACTTTATTAATGAAAATTAATTTTTTACCTTAGGTGAGATCTAGTAAAAATTGTCCCACTATATAAAACATTAAGTTATAATGATGTATTTAACGTGAACATGTTTTCTAGAAACACAAGATAGAATCTAGAATATTACATTTAATAAATTTAATGTGATCTTCCCATTTAAATGCTTGCATTTATGTTGACACCTAATCACGGGGATTGGGTGAACACTTGTAAATAATGTAAATAATAAATAATGGAAAAGGAAGAGTCATTGGGAGGTGAAACCAAAGAGTCACTCCCTCATGTATATAACCATGAACAATCTTAATGAACAAACACAGTTGATTTGAGGAGTTACCTCCTAGTCTGACATGGTATCCGAACCAGTTCTAATTTTAGCTTTCCTGCCTTTGTAACTCCCTCATGTTCTAGCTATTTTTGCATAATTTTCACCTTCTTTGCATCCTGTACACCTGCGTTGGTGATTTCTCTGTCTTATCCCTGCAATATTTCGTGCATTATTGAATTCACTAGTCTAGATGCAGTGGGAGTGGTGAAGGGTCGATTTATTACATTAACACATTGTTTTGCCTCCTGTGAAGACTGGAGCGCATTGCTACGTCAAATGGTCATGTGATGCCTGGGAGTGATGCGACTTTGTGCTGGAAGGGTAGCACAACTGGAAGCATGGTGTCATGGCCGACACTGTGACTGCAACTGCATTTGAGGTTTTGTTATATGTCAATTTATTCTTATAAGTGTCATAATATACCACCTCACCTTTTATAACTGTGTGGTCGAAACTCTGCATTAATGATATGTACACTCTTATGCTGGTTCAATTAGCATAGACAATGGAAAGGTCGTGAAGAACTGTACACTGAGTTTTTTTTTTTTAAAGACCATGCATGAGTATGTATGGTATTGAAAGTTCTTATGGTATTAATACAATCCACTAACTAGACTCCCAGATATAATACCATCGCCTCTCCTCCTTCAATTGTTGTGTCCCACATACCATAACATATAATTGCATGTTTTACATGGTATATACATCTATGCCATATATAAATGTGTTTTTTTACCTCCACCATATATGCCCTCCCGACTCCCGGTCATACCATCACACAGTTACGTTGTTGAATGGTCATTCCCATTTCCCGTCGAACTGAACCATTTTTGCGAAAGGAGTTATCATCCTTTCCAAATTCTATCACATATGTGATTGTTCCTCAGCTTGACTCCCATAGCTTTCGTTGTCACAACGTCGAAGACTGTTGGGGTATTTCCAAACTAGTTGCAAATTCACTGGTACAGTTCCGCAGACACAAGTTCGAGGTATGGTGAATGTATATGGTGTGAAGCGCATTCAACTCCTTTGAAAATGGTGGTAGTATTAAAGTTTGTTGATATTTTTGAATGATGATAATAGAATGAGAATTTTGGATGGTATTTTTTCGAATACATATTATATGGTTTATATGTTGAAACCATCATATAATATATTTGTGAGTGGAGGAATATATGCTACATTAAAAGTATTAGTATAGTGAATTTTTTTCTACTTAAACAAAAGATATCAAGAAAGATTGTGTTTGTTTTGGAAATCAAAAGCAGATATTTTTTTTGGGAACGCATTCACTAATATCTATAGTTGGAGTAATTCTCTCTAGGAAAGAGAACTATCTAGAATGGCCAAGGAAAATTAAACACACTCTCATTTTCAATGAGTTGTGGAAAGGAGTTTGTGTAGGAGAAGGAGACAATGAACCAACAAAGCCCACCTCAAAATCGCCATTTGGGAAAACAAGAATAGAAATGCCTATGCCTTTATTGCAACATCTGTAAATAAAGAGGTGATTCGCCATATTTCACCATTTTCGAATGCTTTTGAAGCCTCACAAAAATTGAAGGATCTCTATGACTCACACTTTGCACTTGAAGTTGTCCGACTTACGATTAAATTATTCAGTGTTGAATTACAAAATGATGATCCTCTTGCTCTTGCATCAGAAGGAAAATCTATTATGCATGATATCAAATTCATTAATGTTGAACTGGACATTCCTCTGATATCTTTTTTCAAGGAACTTTACCTCACTTATTAAAATTATCTTTAGTCATTGCAAGCAAATGGAAACCTCAAAGAGATTACCTTTGACTCCCTTGTGAATAAATTTGTTGAGAGAGAGAAAGATTTTGGGAAGAAGACAACTCCTCAGTCTTCTGAAGAAGTTGTATGTCTTACACATAGAGAGAAGAATCATGCACAAGATTCTTCCAGAGGAATAGGTGGTCGAATAGGAAGAGGAAGAAGAAATTTTAGAGGCAGGGGGGCAGACACTCTCAAGGAGAAAATTATGATCTTCATTGCATACGTGCAATAGAGATGGATCACATTATGCATCCACATGCAAGTTACCTTGGGACAGAATTAAGCAAGAAATAAATCAACCCAAAGGTAAAACCAATGATAAAGAGAAAGGTAAATCACCTTAATCCACTTACTATGTTGTGGCACATTGTAATATTGGAGTAAATGAAGACTTGTTTAATGCTTCACTTGCCTCTTGGAAAAATGATTGGTTGCTTGATTCAGGGGAAACTTGCCACAAGAATTTTAGAAAATATTTTTTTGAAGACGTTACTGACAGCGTTGATGGAGCAGTATACTTTGTAGACAAATCAAAACTCAAGCCATCATGGCTTGGCACAATCAGGCTCAAATTTCCTGGTCTTCCAAAATTTCTTCTGCATGATGTTTTATATCTCCCACGGCTGAGGAGAAACTTGTTATCCTTGGTCCACATCCACCAGCAAGGGCACTCCATTCATATGTTTGATGGCAAGGTTAAGGTGAGAAAATCATCAGATCACTCACTTTTCATGATGGGGATAGAAGAAGAAAGGCTTCTCAAACTACAAGGTACCTCTGCTTGTGCACAAAATCTCTCATATAGTTCTCATTATGATGAAGGTACATTTCCATCAAGTCTATTATGGCATGCTAGATTTAGACACTTGAACATGACAGCCTTCGCTTGTTGAAGAAAAATGGTGTTACCGATTTGCCTACAATTCCTAGGAAACTTAAGCAATGTGATGCTTGCATTCTAGGAAAGCATAGAAAACAGTCTTTTCATGATTCACATTCTAGAGCACATAGAAAACTTGAACTCATTCATTCAGATTTATGTCGTCCAATGCATGTTCCTTCTGCGAATGGAAATAAATATATGATGAAATTTATTGATGACTACACCAGAATGTGTTGGGTTTATTTATTGAAGAATAAATCTGATGCTTTTCAAACATTAAAGAACTTTCATACATGGATAGAAAATGATGCACAATCTCATACTGGCTCTATTGGCACTAATAGTGGAAAAGAATACACTTCAAATGAATTTGAAAACTATCTTCTCTAGCATGGGATCAAACATCAAACAAATGTGTCTTATAATCCCCAACAGAACGAAGTAGCTGAAAGAATGAAGGACAATCTCAAATATGGTATGTTCCGTGATGTTTTTCAAGAATGTAAAATTGATGTTTTGGGATGATGCAATTCTATTTGTTGTATATGTAAAGAATATATGTCCATATAATGCTATTAGAAACAAGACTCCTTATGAAATGTGGTATGGAAACATTCCTTCGATAAAGCATCTCAAGGTCTTTGGTTCCACCTACTATGCCTTGATACCAAAATTACATAGAAACAAACTTGGTGCAAGGATTCGTAAGTGTATCTTCTTGGGGTATTCAAACACCTCAAAAGAATATCATCTCTATGATGAAGTTAATAGAATGTTTGTTGTATCCAGATATGTAATCTTTCTTGAATCTTCTAAAGCTGACAATGTTGTTGAGCAGCAACTTGATCACTTGGATAGATTCGGAAATGAAAAATCATTTCAAGAATTTGATAATCAAATTCCATATCTTGAAGGGTGGATTCCTATACTAGATCAATTTGTGGAATCTTCTTCTGAAGCACTCTCTCCCCCACATGAAACTCTAACGTTGATGATACTTTGAGTGATTTGATTGACAGAATTGGGAGACTCAATCTTGATTCAGTCCTAACTCAATCAACAGAGCAACCAGGACCAAAGTGGCTGACAAAGACACTTGAAAGATTTCATCCTGATGAGGTTGGAAAGGCAGGAACAAAAAATTCAACTAGGCCAAATGGAGGTGATGTAGATGATTATGATTCACCTGTTGATATGGATGTTTCTTAGGATTGTGAACTAAATTTGTCTACAAATTTTGAACCAACTTCCTTCAAAGAAGCCGCTTCTCATGATTAATGGAAAGAAGCGATGCAGAAGGAGTATGATGCCTTGATAAAGAATGGCACTTAGAAGTTGGTTGATCCTCCATTGGGAACCAAACCAATTGGTTGCAAGTGGGTCTACAAAAACAAGTATAAATCTGATGGCTCACTTGACAAGCACAAAGCCAGGCTTGTGGCAAAAGGTTTTGCATAGAAGGAAAGGGTCGATTATGAGGAAACTTTTCCCCCACAACAAAATGGGCTACCATCCAGACACTCTTTGCCCTAGCAGCTCATAGCGGTTGGAAAGTCCATCAAATGGATGTAAAAACTACTTTCTTGAATGGAGATTTGAAAGAGAATGTTTTTATGTCCCAGCCTGAAGGATTTGTTGTGACGGGACATGAACATAAAGTATGCAAACTTGTGAAATCCATGTATGGCCTCAAGTAAGCACCATGAGCCTCGTATGAAAAGTTAATTGAGCATCTTCCTGAAACTCAACTTCGAACATTATGATCTTGATGATGCAACTTTGTTTGTCAAGAAAGTTGGAAAAACAGTTGTATATCGTGTGGTATATGCAGATGATATTTTGATGACAAGGAACAATGAGAGCTACATTGCATCCATAAAGAAGGAATTGAGGGAAGCTTTTGAAATAACTGACTTGGGCTATGTTCACTACTATCTTTGGTATTGAAGTAACTCAACATCCAAAGTCTATATTCCTCTCTCAAAAGAAGTACATTAGAGATTTGTTGAACATATTTGGCATGGTTGAGTGTAATCCTTTGACTACTCCAATGGAACAAAACTTAAAGCTCACATCCATTGAAGGAAAAGAATTTGAGAATGCAACAAAGTATAGATAGCTTGTAGGAAGTCTGAACTACCTGAATACTACCAGACCAGACATTTCGTTTACTGTTGGAATCTTCTTCAGGTTTATGCAAAAGCCTTGTGAGGGACATTGGTATGTTGCAAAAAGAGTTCTAAAGTACTTGAAGGGAACTCAATACTTTGGACTCAAGTATACACAGGTGGGTGACTTCATCTTGATTGGATACTTTGATTCAGACTTCGATGGAGACAAAAAAAACTAGGGTATCTAATTATGGTTATGCTATGAGTCTTGGATTAAGAGTTTTCTCCTGGAGATCACGCAAATAATCAGTTCTAGTAGATTTCACAACAGAGACAGAATATGTGGCAGTAGCTGAGGCAACAAAATAAATTGTGTGGCTTAGGAAAATTTTGGAAGATTTGCAGGTAAAAAAAGTACATTCAACTCCACTCATGATTGACAACACCTCTGCAATAAAGTTGGCCAAGAACCCAAAGTTCCATGATCAAACGAAGCACATCAATACAAAATACCATCTGATTCGACATCATGTTAAGGCCAAGGCAATCCATCTACGTCATTGCTCCACTAATAAGCAGATTGCAGACATCTTCACCAAAGCGCTTGGAAGAGAAAAGCTTGAAAGATTCAGAACGATGCTTGGACTCACCAACATCCCTTCAGATTAAGGGGGGGAATGTTGACACTTAATCATAGGGATTGGGTGAACACTTGTAAATAATGTAAATAATAAATAATGGAAAAGGAAGAGTCACCAGGAGGTGAAACCCAAGAGTCACTCCCTCATGTCTATAACCATGAACAATCTTAATGAATAGACACAATTGATTTGAGGAGTTACCTCCTGGCCTGGCAATTTCTACAAAATCTGTCATGAAATTTCAATGCTCCTTCCATGGTAAATTGAAACCTACACAATTTCTTCATCCAACCATTAAAAATAAAAAATTTGAGTTTAAATAAATGAAATCTGAAATCTATATATATTTTCAGTTTCAAATTTAAAATAAAATTTTAATTATAAGTTTCAGATTTTCATTTTAATATAGATTTCAAATAATTTTCTAAATAACTTAGAAGATATAATCTTGTATAAAATTGTATAAATTTGCGTTTCAAATAACCGTTATGTTTGGATCGATGACACACATCAAATTGTTACATAAGATATTCGTTTAAGCTTCAGGTGGGGGTGTTATAGTTTATAGTTAAGAAATTGGATTGGCAACAAGTAATAATACTTTATGCAAGCAGTGTATTAATTTCATGAGGGGACAATAATTTAGAAAGGGCATAAAAGAATAGCTTTGAAGTTGGGATTTAACATATGTGCATATGTATTAAGCCTTCACCTTCAATTCATGAGCTAATGTATTTGTTAGTTTCAAATTACTTTAATGTGTTACATGAGGAAAAGTAGTTTAGCTGAGTTATATTATTTTATTTATAATTTTGTTATTTTATTATTAATGTTTTTTTAATATTTAATATTTATATAATAGCATTGCTTAGCATTTGTTTTAAATTATATTTGGTTTATTCTTTAATTCGTTTAGAAATTATTTAATTAAAGTTTTGTACTTTGATTATTTGGATTATATTTTTTTCGAAAAAAAAAAATTAATTTAAGATTACAATTTCATAATTTAATATAATAATTTATATTATTATAACAATCAATTTAATGTAAGGTAAACAAGATAATTTAAGGAAACGATTTTTTTCATGAGAATATGAGAGGAAGTATACAGGAAAACTAATAGAAAGAGTCAAACTTTAATTGGGGTCAAATTGGCGGCAACATTTGGCTCCAACTGGGGGATGAAGTTTCCCTGCAGAGGATCGAGAACGTAGACCAAATGTCTTCACATTGGGCATGGAGTTGAAAAATGAAACTGAAGAGACAAAAAGTAATAAAAGGTGTCAGAGTATGCACAACAGAAACAAAACAAATCATACACACAGCAGAAATCATGAGACAGCTAATTTAACGTGGTTCACTCAACCAATCTGGGCTACGTCCACCAAACAGAGGCATCAGCAATCTTATTACTCAACAGGAGATTACAACAACAGATTTGCATTTTTTCTCATCACACATATCCTCTACGGGCTTACATTTTTATAGCTGGAAGTAGAAAACTGAATCATCAATTCACTCACAGCAAATATAGGATGCCATAACTCCCCATCAGGAAAAATGGAGTTAATTTAGCAGCAAATCCTATTGTTGTCACATTCATGAGATTTTTTTTCAAATTTAATTAACAGAAAATCTCAACAATCTCCACCTTGACAACAATTAGCTTGATACCCTGTTCCATTATTATTTTATCTTTTCTGCAAGCCAAGAGAAGCCAGACACCAACGTAGCTTCTCTAACAAAACTGGTTTCGTGAACATGTCTGCACAGTTTTCCTTTGTATGCACTTTTTAAAGAGAGACTCCCCTTCCAGTGATATCCTATCTTACAAAATGGTACTTGATAGGTATATTCTTTGATTTACTATGATAGGTCGTATTCTTAGCCAAATGAATTGCACTTTAACTATCACAAAATAACTTGATGTTGTCCTGTAACCTACCAAAATCACCAAACAAACCTTTCAACCAAATCGCTTCTTTGCAAGCATGTGAAGCAGCTATGTATTCTGCTTCAGTAGTGGATAAAGCAACAATGTTCTGTAGCTTTGACATCCAGCTAATA
>APFE030280636.1:0-11033 GCA_000404065.3 Pinus taeda | reverse complement strand
TATATTAGACCAATATTTTTCAATATTTTCAAATAATGTAAACATTAACAAGATTGTAGGATAATATTTAAGTGGGGTATTACAATAAATATATCAAAATATTGAGAGTGATTTAAAACATTTAGAATTTTAATATCTAACAAAGGTTCATCTCAACACCATATTTATCAAATACAAAAAAAAAATCAAAGATTTGATTCTTTTAGACATTTATAGATTTAGAAGTTAAAAATTTAAAAATAAATATTATTCATATATATATAAATTTCACATCTCTACATAAAAAAATATTTTTATTTTTAATTTTATTAAACTATGATAATACATATAGTTATGCTTTCAGAAATGAAATTGCATGAAATGAGGAGAGATGTATATAGTCGAAACCGCCCTTGATAACCAGAGAGTGAATGTGAACTTCTAGGGTTTCATCGAGTTGCAGACAGTGTACCTCATGGAGGGTCGCAGAGGAGGGAGAGCCACTCCCTCCTTCAAGGAGGCCATTGATAGTAGAAGAAACCTCTACAAAAAGCTAGAGGTACTTTGGAGGAAGGGGACAGAAATATGGAAGAGGAGACAGTAGAAGACAACAATAAGGAAATTAATGGCACAAAGGACAAGGAGGTAGAAGACAAAAAACAGGGAACTAAAGACAAGAAACAAAAGGGATCCTGCAAACTCGAAGTTGAGTTCACACCTAGAGTTATTTTAAATGACCTTGCTCTGCAGGCTCACAAGGATCACATGCGGACATATGCTATTATATGTAAGTTCATGAGACTATGGCCCACTGAAAAAGCATTATAGACATGGATCAAATATCACTGGAAACCTAAAGGGAGCATTGACCTTCATTTTGGGTCTAAAGGATTCTTCACTGTGGTGTTCATGAATATTGAAGACAAGGATAGAGTATTTGAAGGAGGACCCTACTTCTATGTAGCAACGGGTCTCTACATGAGGCCTTGGATGATGAATTTTGTACCGGAACGTGAGACTTTTACTTCGGTACTAGTCTGGGTAAGACTCTATTCTTTACCTCTTGATTACTAGAAAAATGAATCGTTATCAGCCATAAAAAATAAATTAGGTCATTTTGTTAAAGCTTCTGAAGCCACAAGAAGAGGGAGATACACTTCCTTTGCTAGGATATGTGTGGAAATGGATCTATCAGGAGCTCTACCAGATGAAGTGATCCTGGAAGTTTTTGATGAAGAATGGGTGCAAACAGTAGACTATGAGCATATTCCATTCAGATGTCATAGATGTCATGAACATAGGCATCTATTTAGAGACTGTCCACTTGGTAAAGTGATAAATAACAATAAGGCTAACACAGCGAGGGAAACAGATGGCTACTAGAAAGTGGTGAATCGAGGAAAAGATGACAAGAGAGGACCAAAGCAACATCAAGGTGAAGGGCTAAATGTTAGTCAAAATAAGTTCCAAGTTCTGGAGGAAGACGAAGAGATCACAAAGGAAGATCAAGCAATGGAAGGAAATCCTGGGGAAAAGAAAAAAGAAGAAGAACGTGACCAAACTCAGGAAACTGATTATCAGAAAGAAACCATGATGAGGGATACAAAACTTGAGATGGATTAGGAGATGACCCAGAGTGAAATGGACCTAGAGGACCATGAGCTACAGGAGATTCTTGATAAAGAAAACCTAGATCTAGAAGGGTTCTTGATTCAGGGAGCTACGGGAGGAGTGGATTCGGTACCTCAAGAAGAGCTCAATAGAATACAACAATTATTTTTATGGAAAACACAGGCTAATGTGTTGGAGAAAAGAAAAAATATAGATAAGCAGGATAATAGAGGGGTGAAGACGATAAAAACAACTCCAGGACTAGTAACAAGAAACCTAGGTAAGAAAAGAGGCAGGAAAAAGTAGAATGAACTCTTGATGGAATGTGGCAAGCTAATGATAGATTCAGGTAAGATGAAAGATCTAGCGAACTACTCCTTTACAAATATTTAATTATGAAGTTTACATCTTGGAATATCAGAGGTATAGGGAGTAAGAGAAAGTAGAGAATTCTTAGTAATAGGATGAAACAAGAAATTCTGGACATTATCTTTATCCAAGAAATGAAATGTTCCATTCAAAAATTAAGACAAATCCATAGTAAATGGCTCAGTAGATTTGAGTTTCTAGAATTTAAAGCAAAGGATTTAGCAGGGGGAATTCTCACTCTTTGGAACCCTCAAAAAATTAGCATAATGGATGCTGAGGCTTCTAGGAACTATCTATCAGTCATTATTCAACCTATAGGAGATAGGTACACCTATATGATCACAAATGTTTATGGCCCTCAAAGAATAGATGACAAAATCTAGTTTCTAAACTCACTCCTGGATCTCAGGGATAGACATGCAGGAATAGCTTGGATCATGGGAGGGGATTTCAACATGATCAAATCTCTGACAGAGAAAAAAGGAGGAATCAGGATTCTAAGTAAAGACTCTTTAGAGTTTCAAACCTTTATAGAAAATTTGAACCTTGTAGATACTGAAACGAATATTGGCCTCTTTACTTGGAATAATAAAAGAGGAGGAGAATCTCAAGTAGCCTCAAAGTTAGACAGATTCATGATCTCAGAGGATCTGATGCTAACAAATAAGGATATAATAGTGGAAGTTCTACCCTTTGGAGGCTCGGATCATTGGCCAATTCAATTGGAGATCAAAGGTATGGGCATTCTCAGAAATAGACCTTTCAGATTTGAAAACATCTGGCTCTCCCATCCATATTTCTTCAACAATATTAAAGAATGGTGGTCAAAATATTTACAGATTCAGGGAACAAGATTGTTTCTTCTTCATAAAAGATTAAATAATATCAAACTTAGACTAAAGGATTGGAACAAAAATGATTTTGGTAATATTTTTGTGGAGAAAAAATATATTGAAAAACAAAATGAAGGTTCTCAACCAAGCTCTGATCAAGGATGGATTTGATAGAATCAAAAGTAACCAAGTGGATAAATATCATCAAGAATGGGATAATCTATGTAAACAAGAGGAATTTTTTTGGAGACAAAGGTCTAGGGTTCAATGGCTAAAAGAAGGGGAGTGTAACACAAAAAATTTTCACAGGTCCACCATGGCAAATAGAACGCACAACAGAATATCATCAATTAAGAACGAAGAAGGAAATCTTCTCACCTCCCATGACAATATTGAAGATGTGTTAGTTCAGCACTTCTGAAGCATTACTCAGGAAAACAATTCAGATAGAGAACAATCCACCAGTGAGATAACTAAAAACATACCAAAGATGGTATCTAGATAGGACAATCTCAATCTAAATAGGCCAGTTTTTGAAAAGGAGGTAGATGATGTCCTCAAAGAAATGTAGAATGGAAAAGCACCAGGCCCGGATGGTTTTAATGTGGATTTTTTTAAATCATGCTAGAATATTGTTAAGCATGATATTTTGAATGTAGTGGAGGATTCCAGGTTGAACAGAACTATTTTGAAAGTGCTCAATACCTCCTTTATCTCCCTTATCCCTAAGCAGGACATTGCTCAAACACTGGATAAGTTTAGACCCATATCTCTATGCAATGTGATTTACAAGATAATATCCAAAGTAGTGGCTAATAGACTTAAACCTTTGCTTCCTACCCTAGTTTCAGGGGGACAATATGGTTATGTGGAAGGTAGGCAAATATTAGACAACATCATTCAAGCCCGAGAGGTGGTTCACTTGTTAAGTAGTAAAAGGTAGGCTGGAATTATCATGCAATTAGATATAGCCAAAGCTTATGATAAGGTAAACTGGACCTATATGAAGAGGGTACTTATTGCTTTTGGTTTTGATCATAATTGGGTCAGGTGGGTGATGGCCTTAGTTACTTCCACCAGCTTCTCTATTTTGGTGAATGGCTCTCCCTCTGAGATTTTTAGTTCATCCAGAGGCCTCAGACAGAGAGACCCACTCTCCCCATTCCTTTTCATTCTTATGATGGAAGGACTTGGTAGGTCCATCAAGCATGCTAAAGTAACAGGTAAGATTAATGGCCTTCAACTAACTGAGAATGGTTAGGCTCTAACACATCAACAATTTGTAGACGATACAATGCTACAAGGAGTCCCCACAGTCAAAGAAGCTACATCATATAAACAAATCCTGAACATCTTTGCCATGGCCATAGTATGGAAGTTAATCTCTCCAAATCAAAAATCTTTTTCTTTAATACCAATATTGCGATTCAAAGGAATATTTATGGACTTCATGTCTTTCAAAGGGATTGCCTTCCCTCAAAATAGTTGGGAGTCCCTCTAACTACTAAACCAATGCTCAAAAGCATTTGGGAACCCTTGATTAATAAGTTATAGGATAAAGTCAGTAAATGGACCTTCAGATCTTTAAATCTTGCAAGCAAGTTGGTTCTCACAAAAGCTGTTCTACAAGCCATCCCTATCTTTATGTTATCTACCCCCCCAGCTCCAAAAGGAGTCCTACAGCAATTCAGAAATATACAATGAAACTTCCTCTAGGGTAAGTAGGAGATGAAGAAGAAATGGGCCTTAGTATCTTGGGAAAAAATTTGCAAACCCAAAAACCATGGAGGGCTTGGCTTGGATGATCAGGAAATACTTAGCAAGGTTTTAGGGGTGAAACTTTGGTGGCATTGGGTTCAGAATCCAGAAACCCAATGGGAAAATATCTGGAAAGAAAGATATGCAAGATCCTGGCAAACTGGTGATCTCATAAGAATGTCAGGTGATATTAAGGGATCACACATCTGGAACAAAGCCTGGGAAAATAGAAGATTAGTTCAAGAAAATAGTTTCTGGGAAATCAGAGAAGGGAATCTAGCTCTTTTTTGGGAAGATAAGTGGAAACAAGAACCAATAATGTTAAAATAAGACTTACGCAACCTTAAACATGAGACAAATTCTCAAGGATTAATTAAAGTAAAGGAATTCTAGGATAATACTCAGCAGATGGAGAAATGGAGAATCTGGAAAAACATTGATTGCAGAAATAACAACCCCTTGAAAACAAAAGCAGAGGAGCTAAGGAAAATGGTGGAACAAAGGATGATCTTAGTTTTAGAGGGACAAGACCAACTACGATGGGGCAATAATAAAGAGGGCACCTTTAATATTAAAGAAGAAAAAGGCGTTCTCCTTGAACTGGATCCCCAGGTTCCGGACAAAATCTAGCAGAAACTTTGGAGGCACCAAAGGTGGATGAAAATTAAACTCTTCATGTGGTTGGTTTACCACAGGAAAATCCTGACTTGGGACAACATTAGGAAGAGGGGTGTCCTGGGGCCTTCTAAATATCTACTCTGTGGGGAGCAAGAAGAAATAATGGAGCATCTACTCAACAACTGCATTTTCACCTCCTAGTTATGGGACATATTTGCCAAAATCTTTCAACAATCTGATAGGGATAGAGGGAGCATCATCAATACCCTCAATAGTTGGAGGGGAAACTTTTCAGACTATGAAATTCTCAACACAGCCTGGGCCCTTACACCAAGCTTCATTATATGGAATGTTTGGAAGGAGACAAACAAAAGAACATTCAAGGAGGACAAAAATCCCCCATATCGCCTGTTTGAGACAATCCTAAAACAACTTAAGGAGACAGTGGGTACGAGTGTTCGCAAACACCCTAATAATCCTCCCTCAGATATGGATGGGAAAATTCTCAGACAGCTGGCGTTGCAGGGACTAACTCCTCAAAGTCTTAATAGGAAGGTTACAGTAAGGGACACAGAGAAGGATTTTTGGCATCCTCCCCCAGAAGGAGATCTAAAATACAACATTGATGGAGCGTCAAAAGGAAACCCAGGAACTGCAGGGTATGGAGGAGTCCTTAGGGATGCCATGGGAAGTATTTTCTTCATCTTCCATTGTCACTTAGGAATAGCTACCAATAACATGGCTGAGCTAATGACTTTGGAGCAATGCCTGGATTTTCTAAGTCAAGATAATTGCTGCAATGTGATAATAGAAGTGGACTCGGAACTAGTAATTAACTCAGTGAAAAGAATAAATAGTGGCACAACACCGGAGAAGGTCTCCAAACATCGGAAATTAATCAGGGTTTTCCAGAGAATTCAGGATTACCTACAAAACCTGTGCACTGTTAGCTTCCATCATGTTTGCAGAAAAGCCAACAAGCTAGTGGATCTTCTTGCCAATCAGGGGGTCAGTAGTACAAAGGTCAAGGTTTCAATGGAGTGGTAGGAATTGCGACAAAGAAGACTGAGAACTCTTTATTGTGAGCAAGAGGAAGAAGATAGGAGAGTGTTCAGACATAAAGCCATGGAGGCAAGCTCTTAACCTTTTGGCCTTCTTATGTGCCATCAATTTCTAACAAATAGGTCTTTGGTGGGGGGATGAACACGGATGGGCACTAGATACCTCGGAGTCAGCGAGACGGTCTTTACTGTTCATTGGGGGAGTGCAGCGACTACCATAGTTCCTTAATTAAGGGTGTGCCTCTCTTCTTCTCTAGGATGCAGGCTCAGGCAAGAAAGTCGAGCAGAAGTAGAAGGAATCTTTGTTCTACCAATAGCAGTAATCTTTGTATTTTTGGGCCTCGGAGAGGAAAACCACTTCCTTGGCGGTATTTGGATGATCGCATAGCTCTTAAGTGGGAAACGGTTTTAAGGATTTTGCAGCGATCCTATCCATTATCCTACACACGACAAAGAGAGGGTTTAGAAAAACGCCCTCCATCGCATACTAATGCCTGGTTAACTTGTGCGGTGAGATTTGATTCTCTATCGTTGGATCTCTCTGTGTGGATTAACGGTCATGATTGTTCATACAACTTGGTGGGGCAGCCCGTTAAATCTCAGTCCTCTTTGTTGTGCAATATCTTCCTTGATTGTTGGTTTTGGTGTCGGAATGAATGGCCTAGATCAAAGGGACTCTTCTGGGGTTTGATGGGCAGAAGATCTAGCGGGCTTCTGGGGGTGGGTTGCGATTTTGGGTTATCTAGATTTTGGGTCAAGATTCACTGTTATCTTCTAGGCATGTTGAGCTGTGAGGTCAGTATCAGTAGATTTCAGGCGGATTACATAAGAGATGTTTTCTCCACCATTCGGGCCCGAAATCTGTTTTGTATGGTTTCTATTTTTTCATCGCCTCCGTTTTGGGATTCAAAGAATATTCCTTTTTCGGTCCTGATATGCGTCTCATCAGACAGATCTTTATAAATAGTTCGGGTAGTTTAGGCATTGGTTTGTTTTTTGGAGTTCTCGCAGTTAAGTTTGTGGGCCCTTGGACCGTTTCTCAAGCTTTTGGCTTGGTACCCAAGCCCTGAGCGGGCTGTTGATTTTATGTCCCTCAGGTCTCTTTGGGTAGTTGTATTATATGTAACTTCTGTCTTTGTTTATAATGAATAGAAGGTACGACTCTTGCTTTAGCGAAAAAAGAAGATAATACATATAGTTACACATATAAGTTGTATTTCTTAAACGTTTTAGAATCTTTTTAATTATCTCTCTCTCTCTCTCTCTCTTTCTCTATATAATATATATTATATATATATATATAAAATTAAAATTTATGTATTTTTTGAATCATTATTATTTAAATTTATTTATGTAAAATGCTTTTTTTTAATTACGTTATTTTAGTTTTATTATATTTTTAGTTTTTCACCTATTTGACATTGAATAGGTCAACCCTAACAAATAATATTATATAAATTAAGTTTTCTTAGATAATATATTATATTAAATGATAAATAATTTACAATATCGATATAAAATAATTAATTATTACATAACAAGTTGGTTTCTAACTAAATATTAGATAATTTGAACATCTCTTCATCAAGTATTCCTAAATAATTTTATTTCACCAACTATAATTTTGAATGGCTAAGCTTGAACAATGATGCATCCCTATTATTTATTCTCTTAGATCGATTGATTTCTCACCTTGTCCTGAGGATGAATCACATTAGTTGCTTCAAAACATTGACCCTCACCCCAACTATAATTTTGAATGGCTAAGCCTGAACAATGATGCATCCCTATTATTTATTCTCTTAGATCGATTGATTTCTCACCTTGTCCTGAGGATGAATCACATTAGTTGCTTCAAAACATTGACCCTCACCTTGTATTGGGGATGAACCACATTAGTTGCTTCAAAATGTTGACCCTCACCTTGTCCTGAGAATGAATCACATTAGTTGCTTTAAAAAGTTGACCCAATCCTAGCGATGTGATTAATCCGAAATACTTATTTCTAACAAAAGTCTTAGATCTAACAAAAATAAAATTATAATATATATCTATAATTTAATTAGTATGTATATATATATATATAGATATAGTATATAAATGATATATAAATATAAATTTATATAGAAAAATAATAAGGTAATAGTTGTGGTTATTATTATATGATTTAGCATCTTTCAAATGAGTAAATAGATTTATATTTTTAACATATGTGAGATTTGATTTTCTCTATTTAGTATATGATGGTTGTGTTAATAATTGTTAGTTATATATGGATTTATCTATATATTCTATATGTAGTAGATATTTAAATATTTATATTTATAAACCTCTATAACATATCTATCTTTGATTAAGTTGTAAAAACCAAACACACTGAAATTTAAATTAAAAAATCTTTTCACATTAAAAAGAATTTTAATTTATAAGAATGAAAATAGGTAAATAATGTATTTGGAATTATTAATATATAAAAATTTGTTAAGAAGATTAATGTTTACGTATAATAAATATCTAATATATATAAATGTAAAATAAAATATATATTATTTTAATATATAATATATAAATGTAAGAAGACTTAATGTTCAGATTATGTATTTTAATATTAAAAGCCATAAATTTAGATTTATATTTATTTAAATATATCTCTATATATATATATCGAAAGAGATAGAGTACGTCTATATATTATATTTTGTTAAGAGATAAATAAAACAAAATTATATATCATTTTGATATGTAATTTGATTATGATTTTAAACTAAAATCAGTATTATTTATTTAAATATTAATTTTTATAATACTTAAAACCATCCACAAGAGTATTTTCAACTACTAAAATCTATTTTTGGTTTGAAAAATATTGAAGGATTCTTAGTTGATTGTTGAGATTTTCATGGCTCTTTCCAAAAGAAAAATATCATCAATATAAAGGAGAAGAGTTATGACGATACTAGTGAGCATGTGGCTAACACATCTTGTACCTTCTAAAATCTCTTCGAGCTTATTGATGTAAATTCCAAAATGCATAGGGGATAAGGGACACCTTTGCTTCACTCTGATATTACAACTAATTTCTTCTAAACAATCCTAGTGGTCTTAAGCTTGGCAATAACATTCTCATGCGTTTTTGTCACAACAACCCTAAATCTGAGAGGAACCATTAGCTTGTCTAGCCTCTTCCATGGCTTCATTTGATGAATAACCTTGTCTAGCATCTTCCATGGCTTCATTTGATGAATAGTGTCAAAATATTTTTCTAAAGTCTGGAAAATGATAGAAGACATCGCTCTTATTATTTCAACATTCCTCTGTAATGATCTTGAGAGTAATAAGATGGTCAACATTTAAATGTTGTCTCCTAAACCTGACTTGACATTTAGCTCTTTTACTATGGATATAGAGCCATAGGCTAATCTTCTTTTCCAAAATAAGTCTATATAACTTACTAAAATGTGAGTGATCATAATAGTTTTGTAATTAGAGGGAATGATTTTATCCCCAATCTTATAATAGGTACAATAAGGCTTTGCTTCCAAGGCTTAGGAAATCCTTGCATCACTACCAAATTAAAGAGCTTGTGTATCTGAGGAATGAGAACACACCTTCTATTTAAAAAAAATCATATTTATAACCTTAAATATCCTTAGCTCTCCCTCTATGCTTAACACCAAATTTAATGTCTTCCACAAAAATGCATATTCCTCTATAAAAGCATTCAAAATAGTACCAAATAAAAGTACGAGGACTGAATATATATATATATATATATATTAATATAATATATAATTATAGTATATAATAATTATATATAATAATATAATTCATAAGACACCATTACAGTTATAATTATTTAGAATTACAACATCTATCTACACATATATATTATATATATTCTTTAAACAAAAATTTATTAATTTCTTTAAATAAGTAAAAATGGGGTATTATATATAATAATTATATATAATATATAAATATATCAAAATATTGAGAGTGATTTAAAACATTCAGAGCTTTAATAACTAACAAAGATTCATCTTAACACCATATTTATCAAATACAAAAAAATTCAAAGATTTGACTATTTTAAACATTTCATAGATTTAGAGTTAGGAATTATAATAATATATTATAATATATAATTTGTCTATTATCTAAGTCTATATATGATCAATTATCCTATTTTTAAAACCATTGATAATGATTATAATTAATATAATATGATATATATATATATATATATATATAGGATATCAATTATTAAATATTAATTTTTTTGAATTATATTATTAAAATTTATTTTAATGTAATATGTTTTTTTAAATTCTTTATTACTATTTATTACGCAACTCATCTATCTATTATATTATATCAATCTGCATACAGATATGTGTTAAGATATATATGTATATAAGTAATTCTTAGATAATATTATTATATAAATTTGATAAATAATTTACAATATCGATATAAAATAATTAATTATTACATAACAAGCTGGTTTCTAACTAAATATTAGATAATTTAAACATCTCTTCATCACATATTCTCAAATAATTTTATTTCACCAACGACTAATTTTGAAAGGCTAAGTGTGAATAATGATGCATCCCTACTATTTATTCTCACAGATTGATTGATTTCTCACCTTATGTTGAGGATGAGCCACATTAATTGCTTCAAAATGTGGACCCAATCCTAGCGATGTGATTAATCCGAAATACCGATTTCTACATTATAGATCACAAAAATATTAGATCTATCAAAAATAAAAATATAATATAACAAATTTAATTAAATG
>APFE030280628.1:109919-138066 GCA_000404065.3 Pinus taeda | reverse complement strand
ATTCATCTCTTACACCATATCTCTCATGATGATAAGCTCTTGGAACATATCTAAATCAAAGAGTCTTGCTAAGGAAAATGGATTAGAAACATCACTTTTTGAAGCTACCATCAAACTTGTAATGCATCAAAATGCTTCACAAAGCTTAAAAAAGTTTCTCAACAAAGAAGCATCTTAGACCATCTCCCTTCTTCAGCTTACACACATAAACTTGCACACAATTAAATTCTCCTTGCACAAATACAAAACCAATAGCTAATTTTCTAGCTAACCTTGTCAAACCATCCCAGGGTTAAAATGAGCTAACAGTGCTCTGATACCAACTTGATATGAATGTTGGGCGAAATTTTTAATGCTATGCAAGCTCCCTCATCAGTATTAAAAAAAATGTGTTTAGGATCATCTCAAATTAACCAAAATGTGAGGAATTTTGTGTCAAGTGTTGAGTGTCTTTTATGATCAATTTATGAGGTTAATTAGTTGTTTAAAACGCATATAGTAATTAAATTGCAAACTGCTCCATTGGACCTAGAAGACCCAAAACCCAAAAAATGACTATCCAAGCTCTGTAATTGGACTTCAGTTGATCTAGGCTTGACCTCCTCTCCTAGTGGCCCTAGGCTTCCTTAAACTTCATCATAGAAAAATCACATATAGAAGTGTCTTTCTACCTCTGCTATCTATTCCATTGTGTTCAGAGCATTCAAATCATCTAGGAATGACTCTTTTTGAGCCAAAATTGGTCGAAATTTCCAAAATTTATGGTCTCTTCAGTTTTCCCTAGGAAAACTCCACCAAATCTGGAGAAACTCCAATTAACCCTGCCAAAATTGGAGTAGCGCCAGATTTATCAGGCCTGTTAAAACCACCACCAACTAAATCCGCAATTAATTAGGAGATAAGCATGGTTTGATTAGCATTAATCCCACTTAGCACATTAATTCGTGAGGTTAGTGCTAACGCTGGCCTCCAGTTACGGTGTAAGGTCATCTGCGAAGGGGGCTAGCCCTCTCTTTCCCCAATCGCCACGTATTATCTCTTGAAATACAAGATGTGATCCATGTTTGTTAAGTGACATGGTTGCAGCATAGCGGTAAGGCGTGGGGCTTGTGTGGGCGAGGTTGCGGGTTCAATTCCGTCGGCCTCCCAAATAACATTTTACCCAACCTTTGAGAGGGCACGTCACGACCTCCGAGCTTGCCAAGTGTCAATCTCTCATTGATCCACCTCAAATTCCGTTGACCAATAACATGCTAACACTTGTCATAATCTGATTAAGCCACCTGTCAGAATATTCCAGGAATATTTTGAGGAATATTCCTTGGAATATTATTTTTGCTGACTGGGTTGTACGGATGCCTAGTCAACATCCCAGTCAGCGATGCACCCGAAATTTTGCTTGTTTGACAAAGCAGACAGAAGTCTTTATCTTTCTCATACGAGCTTTGTTTTGAGTGAAATGAGTTGCATTGGGATTGTATCGTTGAGATGGACACAATCGTTCCGTTTTTGAGTGATACTGAGCACTTTGATTTTGAGCAAACTTTTGCTCCTAATCCAAATTCCGATCACCAAACGAGAGAAGCAGGAACAAAGTGAAACTTTTGGCCCATTAACTGCTCCCAACACACTTTTCTACCCAAAATCTATGACCAACGCACTTTTTAGGTCGGTTTTTGCACTATAATTTTTTCAGAAAAGAAAATAATAATAATAATAAATTTAAAATTAATTAATTAATTAATTTTTTAAAAAATCACATTTTTCCAGTTTTTCCAAGATTGATGTTGTGTTCCTGGAAGGATTTATGTTCTTTCTTGAGTCACCCCTAGGCCTTGATCCACTTAGTAGTTTCTCATTGAGGAACGAAAAATCCTCCTAGTGTTTAGAGTACTCCTCCACCATTTAGGAAGAGAATTGTTGAGTTGAGGAGTCTAGTGTGCAGTGGTTTCAACCACTGTTTTTCATCCCTTTTGGAAAATTATTACAACCCCTTTAGACATCCTTTTACACTAGTTTATTCCCTTTAGAATATAGCATGGGCTTGCCTCTATAGGATCCCCTTGTGCATCCTTGTTTTTTGTAGCCTATTTCTTGTCGTTTTCCAACATTTTCACCCTTATTGTTTGGTAGTTTTCTACACTATTTTTAGTAGATTGTTGCCTTTATATCCCAAACCCTTAGACATTAGATCTTTTAGCCATTTTGTGTCTCCTTAAGTTTCTTGTTTTCCCTTTTTTTTCTTTTGTTGCTTGATTTCCTTCTTGGGTGGGGGGTTGTGTGCTTCAATTTGTTGTTTATTTACTATTCATTTTCAGTATTATTTACAATTTATGCACTTTATTTTTAGTAGCATTGGTGTCATCAAAACACGCTCAATTAACTCATCCACTTGACACATTTGTCACACATGCACACCCTAAGCGAACATGAGCTTAGTCAACACCGCCAAGCCAAGACTTGAAACACTACACCTTAATAATTTGACTCACATAGATTAAGCCCACTTGGGCACTAGGGCCAAAATAATTTTTGTAGTTAGGTGTAGGATCAGTGGGATAGCCTTCCAATAATACCCATTGATTTCTTACATTGAGACATCGAAATTTGACATATTAGGGAGCTTAAAATCCTTCACCATCCCACAACAAAGTCTGAGTGTTTAAGAAACTTGATTCAGAGGAGATCAGGCTATATCATGGTGTGAGTAGTTCTCCTCAGGGCTACCCAACCCATGGTAGGGAATTTTGTATCATGGTTGATCACCAAGAAGCTCAAGAATCTGTAGGTTTTAACCCCGTACAGAAATTACCTACATACAAATTCTAAGAATAGAAAATAAACAATGCGAGAGCATAACACATAAAACACATATACACAGAGATTTTTCCCTGGATCCCAAAACTAGGACTACCAGCTTGATTTTTCATTATATTCCCTTCAATGTTACAATACATGTCGAAGCATCCAATACCATGGACCGAAAACCATCGCACCCAAAACCATGTGTGAAAACCATGCACAAAACCATAGGTAGGTCCGCCCACCTAATATAGGGTCCAAAAAAAAATTCCTTGGGGCGCTGCCCCACCCCCCTCAAACCCCTTGTGACCCCCCCACTGCGCAATCGACACTACGAAGGGGGGGCTCCACCCCCCAGTTAACTAGGGGAGCTAGTCATGGAAGATGGTCTTAACCGACATTGAAGGCATTGATGCCCCTTTAGATTATAACATTTTGTTGGCTTGAAGTTACACATATTCCATGTCTATTGTCACATATATTGTCTTTAGCAATATTTTCTTTCCTCACAATGGAAATATCTTCACTATCGATCAAATGACTTAATATGACCCCTCAGTCTCAAACCTCTCCTCGGACCACAATTTCATCAATCACGGGAAATCAGACCACCCCTTCCCTAACCGATGTTTCCCCTAGGGTCTATAAAGATTCCACACTTCTTGGGGCCTACTTTGGCCCACAACCTACTCCTTATGAGCCTACTACTTTTGATTGTAAAAAATTTGATCGGTCTCATTTTTGGAGTGGATACTCCATTCATTATCAAACACCACCAGAAAGCTTGGTAGTGTGGAAATATCTTACATTTTGATGGTTGATATAGGCTTAATTTCTTTGCAGGATAGCAGAACTTATAAATGAAATTGAACCTATTAAATGAATTGATTTGATTGATTAGACCATTCAGTTTTAATATTCATATAATGCTGGCATGTTGGGTGTATGCCACAGTTTCTCAGAAATAAGATTTTTACAGTTCAGGTATGTGAGATCAAAATCGAAGGTAATCAGAAATATCTTGTTAGAGTCAGAGCATACATAACACACAGCGGATTTATACTCAAACTTAGACGAAAATATCAAAGAATAATTTCACAGAGACAGACAAATGGGGAAACAACAAGATTACTCAATCAGAAAAAACGAAATAGATAAAACAATCACTCGAGAACAGAAATCACTTTGCATTACATAATAGGCTTGGGCCTTGGCTTGCTTTCCTTGGCCAGAGAAATTACAAATTTATAGAGTCACCAGAAGGATCTAGAAATCACTTTGCATTACATACAAGGTTGGGCCTTGGCTTGCTTTCTTTGGCCAGAGAAATTGCAAATTTATAGAGGCAGAAGAAGGATCTAAAATCCTGTGTGATTCAGATGGAGATCTGGAATGATCTAGAAACCACTGGCAGTGTAGGAGGATCTAGAATCAGGATTCTAGAAACTAATGGCGGTGTAAAAAGATCTAGAATCTTGGAGATCTAGAAAGATCTGATGTAGAATCCTTCGTAAATTTGGCTTCACACTTACTTCACACTTAACATATCTAACATGTTGTTTGGCATTATTTCACCATATACACTATGAAAAAGGGCTTACAAATTCCAAATTAAATTGAAGTTTTCTTGCAATTTCCAAATTAAATTGTTTTGGACCACTATTTTGATGGAAAGGTAAATGAGGAAAGCACAAATTTAAGTTATTGCTGTACAATAAAATTTTCTATTTATTAATCTTTCTCACATACACAGAGTTAGTATTTTTTCTTGCTTTAATAACCTAATCACTGTTATATAAATACCAAACTTACTGAATATAAAATCATACCAATTCTAACTGCACTTGACTTTCCTCCCACTAACTACGTCATACATCACACGCAGACTTGGATCTTTCTATATCTACATGCGAAATTTCTAACACATTCACGGTAGTTTGGGCTGCAGGTCCCATTGTTGTGAACCATTCTCGTTCAATCAAAAAAGTCCTTAATCAGGGAAAGAAATGGGAATTTGGAGACACCCGCATTGCTTCTAAGGTCAAAAGTGTGGCCATCAATGTCACCCATTTCGATAGTTTTTATGTGATTTTATTTCCTTTTCTCCATGGTAATGAAAGCTATTGTTTTTTTCTAAGTAATAAAAATATTTATTTTTTCTATTGTTCGGTATCCAGTGGAAAAGTTGTGTATATCTGGTGGAATAATTGCGTTTATCATAAATAATAATATTAGTGTGAGTGACGATGGTTATCAGAACCACTCATATTGTAGATCCGACAGCCATAAATACAAGGTCTATTTGAAATATGGGAGCTTTGTACATTATGATTTTAATGCATTTCATTTGACTTGCGAGGTTGTGATTTGCATGTTGCGTGGGAAATGGAGACAGTGAAGAAGGAGATTGCACTCAAAAATAGTGCCAAAGACAATAGAATGGAGAAAACAAAGTATAATCTAATTGTTGTGCAATTTATAATAAATAGAGAAAATATAATCACTGTTAAATCTCTGATAATACAAGGACGATTACAGAACGCCAAATTGGTCTACATTTGATATCTCTGCACAAAGATTTAGCGACACATATATTGCTATTGCTTAACTACAAGCTGGACACACAATGTTTGGCCAAAGCAAAACCTTTGATGCGCTGTGATTTATTCACATCAAGCACTGTGATCGATTCGCATGATATGGAGCATTTAGTTTGGCTAAATCTTTGGTGAATGCGCATGTCATGATCTTGCAGAGATCTGATGGATTCAAAAAACTAGGGTTTTTGAATTCCCTGTGTTGTGGAAATTAATGCAATGTAATCATGATGGGGCATCAATGGTATGGCTGCCAGCTGTACTTGGCTGTAACACATATATGATATCCATATCCATTGTGTTTTACTTTTTGGTTGATCCAAGCATTGATTATAATGCTGTGACATCTGATGTGATTATACGAGGTACGTAATACAAGCATGGATTACATCATCTTGATGGTGTGTCATTTGATGTGATTCTGCGAGGAACTCAGCGTGTACATCTCATGCAGAAATACCATTATTCTATGAGGGGGACCTTTACGTAGACTTTTAACTGAACCAAACAAAGTGGCGTCTATAGTCATCACTGACACAATGTGAGGGTAACCAATTAGAGCACTCAAAACAACTTTGTGTTTTTTCCTTAATTTAGTAAAAATTATGGTAGCAGTCCAACTACCACACTTACTCTCTCCCTCAATCCAAGTAGTAATCTTAACTTATCTCACTCTTTGTAATTTCAACCTCTCTCACTCTTTGCACTTTTATAACCTCGGAAATTCACATTTTTCTGATCACTTTGTTTTATTAGTCTTTGAGGATGGGTGGAGTGTTCACCTAAAAAGTTGGATAGTATCCTCAATTCACTTATACATTGACAATATCAAAAAATAACACTATATATATAATTATGCACTATAAAAACATGCATTCTCTTATATAGTCAAATTATTTACATCAATATATCTATGTCAATAACATCTCATGTATCAAAATGATTGATAATGTGCAATAATATATATTTTTTAACAATATAAAATGTACATAGTTTAAGGAAATGACTCTTTTATTTTTTTTTCTTAATTTTGTCTAAAATTCTAGAGAGATTATCAAAAATCATAAATTTAAATTGTTTAATCTTTGGTTGAGTGCCCCAGGTGTTTTTCGCATATTAATTAGATTTGTCATATAAAATGTGTTTAAAAAATAAACAATTGTTATCTTCAATTATATTTTTCTTAATAATTATATAATTGTATTTATTATATCAAAGTGATGGATGCTACTTACTTGAGAACAAAATCCGACATTGTTTGTTTAACATTTTTTAAATTACTATAACTTTTAAGATTGAAAAATAAAATAAGAATAAAAAATTCAGAAAAATGTAATTAAAATCAGGAATCTGTCAAATTGTATGCAATATAGACTATTAAATATGTTTATTTTATTGTAATTTTGTTTTGTATATTTGTAAGAATGTGTTTCTTTCCAATCACTTAGAAAACACCATTCCAACATCATACATATGGAAATCTACATTACACTTTTAATTTATTCAAATGTTATGAATAATTTTGTCTAAAAAGAAAGTATTTGATAAATTAATAAAGTTACTATGATTGGGGTGGAAGCAAAATCAATTACATGTATCAATATATCTATGTCAACAATAATGTGTAATGTACCAAAAAAATGGACAATGTGCAGATATGTCGCAAATTTCTTGCAGATCTCTCGCATATCTCTTCCGGTTTCTCGCAGATTTCTTCCAGTTTTTCAACATTCCAGATCTCTTCCGCAGATCCCGTGGATGTATAGTATTCTCGTAGATCTCTTTTCTTTGCCGCTGGGTTCTAGGGCCGCAGTCGTGTTGTCTCGCACTGGTATATTTGTTTTTTTCCCGCAGATCTCTGGTGAGTTGAGGCGATCTACTAAGAGTTAATAATTTCTTCCAGTTTCATAGTCCAGATCTCTTCTCTGTTGTGAAGGGAGTTGAGGGGGCTGGGGTGCGACTGCCTTATCTACGGCTAGGGTTCTACAGAAGTAAAATATGGCCCCCAGCTTCGCGAAAATAGTTGTTAGCTCAGTTTCGTCCACTTCTGGAGGACAAGCTCCTGCCCATATCATCAGTGAAGCCCCATCTCCCACTGTCCAAGTGGTCCAGGCCTCACTCGATGAGGCTTTGAAGTTTTCTAGAAAGTGCCCTAATCTATCGGTTCAATGGTTTTTGGCCGCGGCTTACAGCTCTCCACAATTGGATCTCAGAGGTATGGAAGCCTGTCATTTCTTATGAAATTAATATCTACCCCTGTGCTAGGGGTCTCTTTATAGTAGATTTTGAAAATCCTGAAAGCACACAATGTATTCTAGATTCTGGCCCTTGGTTTTGGGAAAACTCAGGCTTATTCATGAAGCCATGGAACCCATCATTCGATCCTTCAACAACGGTCATAACCTCAGAACCAATTTGGGTGAGATTGCCAAGCCTACCCTTGCATCTCTAGACTCTCTCCTCGCTAAAAGCCATTGGAAATGCAATTGGGAAATTTTACTGCAGGTGCCCAGAAGAGAGGAATATGCCAAAACCACCTATGCACGCATTTGTGTGGAAATGGACTTCAACGTCGGATTCCCAGCGGAAATAAACCTAACAAGTAAAGGACTCTATGTGTGCAAACCAGAAGCTCGATGTATGAAGTGTCCTCTCCGATGTCGGATCCTGCTTTGAGACAGGCCATCTAGCCAAAAATTGCCCAAAAGCCTCCCAGAAAAATTCTGCTAGAAAAAACCACCATAGATCTACATGGTGGGAAGGAGCACAAAAAGAACACTACACTGTCATCAAAGAAGAATACTCAAGAGAAAACTCTGAATCACAAGAAATCGGGCAAGAAAGAAACAACTCTCAAGACAAGCAGAGACAAAGCCCCGCCCAACAACAAAAAAGTGAACTCGACAACCCCTCAAGCATCAATAGTTATAAGGATTCGGATACTGCACAAAATAAATCTTCATTTAATAGCAAAACAAATCTCCTAGACCAAACTTCTTCTCTGACTATCTTCAAAAGGACGAACACAATAGATCGCGACGCTAAGACACCAATGTCCCAAGAACTAGAAGAGATGAAAGAGATGCAAGATAAAGGAAGTTGGCAGACCGTAGAGAAAAAAAAGAAAGCTACAACATCAATCTCGCCAAGAAAGACGAGAAGCTAGACAATTAAAAACTAAGAAATTTATAGGTCCGATAGACCAATTTGGTCTCAGTGGACGATAACCACTATCATCATCATCATCATCATCATCAATAATCTATGTATGCCAACAAGAACATAAAATCTATTAAAAATATGTGATAATAATTTTTTTAATTATAGAATTGTCTTTCTTTATCAATCATACAATTGTGTTCATTTATACCAATCGATAGACGTCGTGTTCCCAATAACAATGAATTTAAAATTTGTAATTATTTAAATACAATATCATAACAACAACAAACTCAGGGAGGTAGTTGTAGGAGCAATCCTTTACCTGCCAGGGGAACAACTGCATTAATCTATGAATCGAGTCTTGGAACCTTGACCAATAATCAAATGGAAGTCTATGCACTTCTTCAGGGTCTTGTTTTAGCTTCTAGCTTGCAAATAATGAAATCAAAGTATTTGGAGACTCTAGATTGATTATCAAACAGATGATTTCAAACTCTTCTTGAAGATAACTATTTCACAACTCATTGCCAAGATCCAACACCTATGTAGGAAATTTGAAGCAATGGAATTGTTTCACATACCTTGAGAGCTTAACACAATTGTTGAAAAAAAACTAGTTAGGCTACAAGAGACAAAGTAGGAGTTTTTCATATCAAAGATTGTCAGTATGATTAGACCATTCCATGATATCAATGTCGTAGCACCCCTAACATTACAATCACAAGGTGAAAAATTCGGGGATATTAATATAACAATCGTTAGTATGAGCAAGCAACTTCATGATATCATTTTTGCAATTCTCCTTGTCAAATTGTTACAAAAGGTAAAGCTTTGAAAATTGTATTCAACTCCCATGTTAAAAGTATGGCGACGACAAGAAAGGAAATTACTTGTTACAAGCCACAATTCATAACACTATATATCATGAATGCTTTGAAGAGTTTCTCCAACTGAATGATGGGGTAATTTTCTTTTCCATTTCATATTCAAGAAAATTCACCTTTGGTATACAATTCGGCTATCAAGATTCGGGGCTCAATGAAACATGGTTTACAAGCTTAGAATCAATCTCTTTCTAAATGCATGTTATCTGTCCCATTGACCAACCTTGCTTTCCCTTCATATTAGTGGGATTCTCCTCCATCATTTCACTTTTCCCTAAGGATCTTCTTGAGTGTTCTAATAGGTTAGATTTGCCTCATTTGAAATCATAGCACATTTCAACTAATTTCTTTGGATCATCCTAATGTTAATATTGGTTTACCTACAAGATTTATTATTAATAGAGTTTTACAAACTCATATGTAGTTCTTTCTCTAAAGATCCATTATTCAAAATTATGTGGTCTTCTATAGATTTTCAATGTATGTTCAGTATTTAAGATTTCCAAGTGTTGCATATTACTAGCACATGATATGTTTATTTCTTAAGAAGTAGTCTTGAAAGTAGCTAACCTAGTTTGTTGCATTCCTCTTCAGGAGTTATGATCATGCTATAGAAATTTTGAGGTTTTGAATTATATCCTACATATGCTTTAAGTTATTTTGCTATATATTAATGGAGAAAGATTGGTTTGATTAGTGGCAAGGTACACCTTGGTTTTTTTTCAAGCAAAGAGGCGTCTAGGTAGATTTTTTTCCAAATTTTGGAAGTACTTTTTTAGTTGCAATATGGTTTATGTGAAAGCATTCCAAGTACCTTGTTAAATTTGTTTTCAAGTCACAACACGTGAGGAAAGTTGATCATGTAAACTAATCAATTGTGTTTGCCCTCTATCGTTCTAGCTATATTTTATGATAATGTAAAGATGTTGAAAGAGTGCAAAGAAAAGGAAGGAAAATGAGGGCCAAGTAGTTTTTGGGATTCATAGTTTTTGGATGTTCATTTATTTTAGGCTCAATTCGGCTTTGTATTTTTTGGTTGGATTTTTTCTTTAATTTAGTAAAAATCATGGTAGTAATCCATGCTATCACCCAAAAAATGATCATCTATGCATTTCTTACTAGGTGGATCAAAATACACAATGTAGGAATAATTTTACCATGGTAAAATCACTTTCACCATAGTTCAAGCTATTTTTTATTTGTGCCCATTGCAAGTTGAGAGAGAGAAACAGATTGTTGAAGCACAAGGACATCAAGAGGAACCATCCCATGAAGGGGGATCTATGGACCCAAGTTTATAAGTTCTCCTCACCAGGTGTATCATTTCTATTAATAATTTTTCTTATTCCTATGATCCATTGGGTTGCTACACTTTTATTTCTTATTGTTATATGTTTATGTTTGCAAGCTCTGTTGTGTTGCACAGTTTTTCTTCATTTTTTATTGCAAATTTGAAGCATGGACAACCATATTCTGTTGTTAGGGTCATTAGTCACCAATGAGTTAAGTGAAGCATTTTTGGCACACTTCTCTGAAATGTTCACGCTAACAAATGGTGACTCCACTGGCGTAGTAATTCAAAACCTGGGTGACTGTTGTTTCAGCTATATTCAACAGTTTTCAAGTTATTTTTATCCCTTTCAATTTCTATTTTTAGATTTATTTTATTTTCTAGAAAATTTTCCGCTTTTGTTGGGTTTTTGCATCTTTATGCAAGTCACAAGTACCAGTCGAGCAGAAGACGACACAATCTGGTTCTGATTTGTCGAATGAGAGAAGCAGGAACAAAGTGCCACTTTTGGCCCATTAACTGCTCCCAACACACTTTTCTGCCCAGAATCTGCACCCAATGCACTTTTCTAGTCGATTTTTATTTTTTTTATTTTTTATTTTTATTTATATATAATTTTTATTTATTTTTTATTTCTATTTTATTATTATTATTATTATTATAGATATCAAAGTTTCTCAGTTTTGTCGAGACTGATGTTGTGTGCCGGGAAGGCTTTATGTAATTTCTTGAGTCACCCCTAGGCCTCGATCCACTTAGTATTTTCTCAATGAAAAAGGAAAAACCCCCCCAAGGTTTAGATTACTCCACCATTTAGGAAGAGAATTGTTGAGTTGGGGAGTCTAGTATGCAGTAGTTTCAACCATTGTTTTTCATCCCTCTTGGCAAATTATTAGAGTCCCTTTAGACATATTTTTACACCAGTTTATTCCCTTTAGAATCTAGTATGGACTTGCATTTATAGGATCCCCTTGTGCATCCTTGTTTTTTGCAGCCTATTGCCTGTCGTTTTCTAATATTTTCACCCTTATTGTTTGTTAGTTTTCTACACGATTTTCAATAGATTGTGGCCATTATATCCCAGATCCTTAGACATTAAATCTTTTGGCTATTTTGTGTGACCTTGTGTTTCTTGTTTTCCCTTTTTATTTTGTTGCTTAATTTCCTTCTTGGGTGGGGGGTTGTGTGCTTCAATTTGTTGTTTATTTACTATTCATTTTCTATATTATTTACAGTATATGCACTTTATTTTTAGTAGCATTGGCATCATCAAAACATGCTCAATTAACTCATCCACTTGACACATTTGTCACACACACACACCCTAAGCAAACATGAGCTTGTTCAACGCTGCCAAGCCAAGACTTGAAACACTACATCTTAATAATTTGACTCAAATAGATTAAGCCCACTTGGGCACCAAAGCCAAAACAATCTTTGTAGTTAGATGTAGGATCAGTGGGATAGCCTTCCAATAACACCCATTGATTTCTTACATTGAGACATAGAAATTTGACATATTAGGGAGGTTAAAATCCTTAACCATCCCACAGTCCAAAGTTGGAGTGTTTCAAAAAACTGATTAAGAGCGTATTAGTCTATATCATGGTGCGAGCAGTTCTCCTCAGGGCTACCCAACCCATGGTAGGGAATTTTGTGTCGTGGTTGATCACCAAGAAGCTCAAGAGTCGACCGCGCATATGGGATGAAGGTAACCTTAGTGGCCGATCTTAGGAAAACACCCTATAGAACTGGATGTGGGCAACTAGTTAGTTCTCTACCCCACCTTTCTCTAGACATCTCTGTTTGTGGGAATCAGATTCCATCAAGTAAGAAGTCTCTTGGAAAGTCATTTGAAACAGTAGAACTAGGACTTGTTTGAGGATTTAGATCACCTTTAGGCTAGAGGTCATTTTTTCTTTGATAGGGTGTATTTTCTTGAATTAGCATAACATATCATTATAGTTAGTTTACTTTTGGTGTGGCTGCCAATTGTACTTGACTGGGATCATTTTTATTCGTTAATTACTTCAACCACTTCTAAATAAAGATATTTGACCATTTTGAATAACTTTTCCCTCTCCAAAAAATATAATAAAGTATTCACAACAACTAGTTTCTAAATTGGTCAATAATATTTAATTAGTTTCTAATTCCTAATTTAGCTCAATACTTTGTTATAAATAAGAGGGTTTTTCATTCATTCTTCACCTTGATCATTCTCATCATCACCACTATCGTCTCATCACATTTGAGCTCCCACTTGAGTTCAAGCTATTTTTTATTTTTGCCCATTGCAGGTTGACAGAGAGAAACAGATCGTTGAAGCACAAGGACATCAAGAGGAACCATCCCGCAGAGGGGGATCTACAAACTCAAATTTATAAGTTCTCCTCACTGGGTGTATCATTTCTATTAATAAAATTTTCTCATTTCTATGATCCATTGGGTTGCTACACTTGTATTTCTTGTCGCTATATGTTTCTATTTCCAATATTTGTTGTGATGCAGGGTTTTTCTTCATTTTTTATTGCAAATCTAAAGCATGGACAACCATATTATGTTGTTAGGGTCACTAGTCACCAGTGAGTTAAGTGAAGCATTTTTGGTACACTTCTCTGAAATGTCTACACTAACAAATGGTGACTTTACTAGTGTAGTAATTCAGAACCTTGGTGACTATTGTTTTAGCTATATTCAACGTTTTTCTAGTTATTTTTATCCCTCTCAATTTCTATTTTTAGATTTATTTTATTTTCTAGAAAAAATTCTGCTTTTGTTGGGTTTTGCAACTTTTTGTATGTCACAAGTACCAGTCGAGCAGAAGAAGACACAATTTGGTTCTGATATGTTGAATAATCTGAATCTTGGATAAGCTTTTAATGCTATGCAAGCTCCCTCATCAGCTTAAAAAAAATGTGTTAAGGATCATCTCAAATTAACCAAAATGTGAGGAATTATGTGTCAAGTGTTGAGTGTCTTTTATGAGCAATTTATGAGGTTAATTGGCTATTTAAAACACATATAAAGTAAGTAAATTGCAGATAAGTAAAACACAACAACTCATAACACAAAGCTTATAAAGGAGTTCACCCCTCCTGGGCTACATCTCCTTGGACCTGCTTCAATGGTTGGGCCCTCTTTAGATTAATGCTCAATTATTTGATTACATGCACCTAAAGTACTCTAATGGCTTTTCAAACTACCCCATTAGATTCAGAAGACCCAAAAACCCCAAAAATGACTATCCAAGCTCTATAATTGGACTTCAGCTGATATAGGCTTGACCTCCTCTCCTAGTGACCCTAAGCTTCCTTAAAATTCAACGTAGAAAAATCATGTACAGAAATGCCTTTCTACCTCTACAACCTATTACATTGTATTCAGAGCATCCAAATCATCTAGAAATGACTCTTTTTGATCCAAAATTGGTCGAAATTTGCAAAATTTATGGTCTCCCTAGTTTTCCCTGAGAAAACTCCACCAAATCTAGAGAAACTCCAGTTAACCCCACCAAAATTGGAGCAATGTCAGATTTATTAGGCCTGCTAAAACCGTTGCCAAATAAATCCATAATTAATTAGGGGATAAACATGTTTTGATTAGCGTTAATCCCACTTAGCGTGTTAATTCGCGTGGTTAACGTTAACGTTGGCCTTCAGTTACGATGTAAGGTCATATGCAGAGGGGGTTGGCCCCCTCTTTCCCCAACCACCATGTATTATCTCTTGAAATAAAAGACGTGCCCCATGTTTGTTAAGTGACATGGTTGCGTCATAGTAGTAAGGAGTGGGGTTTGTGTGGCCGAGGTCGCGGGTTCAACTCCGTCAACCTCCCAAATAACATTTTACTCGACCTTTCAAAGGGCACATGGCAGGCTCCAGGCTTGACACGTGTCAACCTCTCATTACTCCACCTCAAATGTCATTGACCAATAACATGCTGAAACTTGTCACAATCTGATTGAGCCATCTGTCGAAATATTCTAGGAATAGTCCTTGGAATATTCTTTTTGGTAACTAGGTTGTATGGATGCCTAGTCAGCATCCCAGTCAACCCTGTACCCAAAAATTTCCATGTTTGATAAAGCAGACAAAACTCTCTATCCTTCTCATACGAGCCCCATTTTGAGTGAAACAAGTTGCGTTCAGATTGTATCACCAAGATGAGCGTGATCATTCATTTTTTTAGCGATTCTGAGCACTTTGATTTTTGAGAAAAATTTTGCCCCTAATCCAGATTCCAATCACTCCTTCCCACTGACAGGATTTTGGACCCACAAAAGTTGGTTATCTAATGAGAGCTTAATACTCTTCTCCTTTCCAATTTTATCAATTGATTCTACTTGGAAAAATCTCCATGACAACCACTTGGGTTCACTCACATGCCTTGCCCTGCAAATGGCTTGGTACTTCAACCAATGTTCTCCTTTTACTGCTGACCCAATCTAGCACTTGTTGGTTACTTGTCGATTAAACAGCCTGTTGTACCAAAGTGATCCCTCGGTACTTGGAAAGTTAACTGGTGGCCTTCCCACTGAGAATCATGTTCCTCCTTTGCAACACATGCATTCAATGCAAGCTTCTCCTTGGAAACCACTTTTCCAAGTTAAGCTCATCTGAGTGAACTACAACAATAAGTTCCAACACCAGTAATAACAAGAAAATCAATGACCATTCTTTTACCTCCACGGTTCCAAATTCCACATCTAGAAGAATGCATTCCCCATCTCTTTCGGCTCTTGGCGTCAACACATCAAATGGTCTACAATGGCTGCAATTGTTTTTGGCATTTTTATCCAATTTCACTTTTTGATTCCATCATCCTCTAGTATTAACATGCTGCTCATGTCATGATTTGGGAATGAAGGCTAATCATGAACCTCTTGCTCAAGAGTGGACCTTCCAAAAAGACCATTAACTTTGAAAAACACTCATGCGAGAATATAACTTGACGACCTCTTCCTTTTGCTTCTTCAAAGCAATAAATGTCACATCATGTGAACATTGCCATGTACTCTTACATCTTGGTGTATAAACTATCGAATAAACACAAGTCGACAAAACATGCTTCTTTAAACAACTGACTTTCAAGTCAAGCAAAAGCATGTACAATAACTTGACAATTTACAACAAGAATTCCACATTCTCATGAAACAATTTGTCACATCTCTCTTTCATATTTGGAGGAAAAATCAACTCTTCCAAGTCGATATAACATACATGTAACAATCAATCGAAAACACAAGATGACACTCATGCATGTGTAAATGATCAACATTCTCAAGTTGACAACATACATTTTAACAAAGCAATCAACCAACTCAAGTCAATCACTCATGCATGTTCAAGCACAATGAAACTATTAAAAATTCCACTCTTCACACACACAAACTCTCTGCATGTATAACAATTCTCAACTCTCTCACAAGTACAAGAATCCCATTGGTATGTACGAGTACTTAAAGAGCTAAAATAACCAAATTTTCTGCAATAAAGTGAGTCAACATACTCCACTTTCGAACACCTTCATGGCATAAACATGCAAGTTCAAGAATGCAACATGCATGCAAATTTGTAGTTGCAAATTTCCATCTTTGCTGCACCTAAGTGAGTCAACATAACTCTACTTTTCCAACATCTTGCTTCATGCAATATGCAGCATACTTTCAGGAGAAAAGAAATGCATCTACATAACAAGGAAATGCATCAATAAGGCAAGATTTGCATCAATTATCAAAAGAAATGCAAGGCCTTAATTGGTTAAGAAATCTAACCATCTCTTTCCAAACCATTTCAATGGTGCTTCTTTCAATTGTACTTCATCATCTGTATCATCCTGACCCACATCAATTATGGAATCCTCTTTTCCATTCTTGCCAAAATCTCTCTCCACCTTCTTCAAATGTCATGGATGACTTGTTGGATGAAAATTCCAACACTTGTCTACAAGATGACCCTGCTTATGGCAATGAGGGAAAAATAATTGCATCTTATTTTCAACATGGTTTCCATTATCCAATGCACCTTTGGCTTTCTATCTCTTTTGCTTTGAAAGTTTCCTGTGTATGGCTATCCTCTTCCAACACCTCAAAACAGTATGGTTATTCAAATTGCAAAAGGAACATGTAAATTTTCTCCAAATCTTATGAGAAGATTTACCATGTTTCTCATAATCAAAAGAAACTTGATTAAAGGTAGATTTATACCTTGAACATTCACCTTTGTCGCCTTCTTGAAGAGGTGAATTTGATGAGGTAGTGGCTCTCTTCAAAGTACCAACAATGGCTTCAATGACCTTAGATCTTTCAGCATCCTCTTGTTTGCAATTTCCACTAGTTGCATGCTTATGAGCATCTTCTTGCAAAGTGGGTATAAAACTTTTTCATTCCTCATGAACATGAACTTCACAAGCTTGAGGTAATTAACATGTAATTAAAGTCCTTCTTGGAACACCTTGATGTTTCTCCTTAGCTTTGTAGCATTATCCATCATGTTGTCCATAACTAAGACTCAAATACCTAGGCCTTTGCTCAACAACAATTGGCTCAACTATGCCTTGTGCATGTTTTCCTAACCCTTTACCTTCATAACCCATCTTCATCAATAATTTGGACCCTATTCCTCTAGTTTGACTTTCAAAAGCACAAAAATTTTCATTTTGAGAGGAAATTGAAGATAAACTTGAATTGCATACCTCATTTTCATCCACATACTTGGCTAGGGTTTCCTTGGCATCATGGAGTTGAATCTCCATCTCATGTATATTTTCAAGAAGCCCTTGCTTCTTCTCCTTCATGGCCATCAAATCCTCTTAAAGTATAGTGTTCTCCTTCCTATCTTCATTCATCTCTTACACCATATCTCTCATGATGATAAGCTCTTGGAACATATCTAAATCAAAGAGTCTTGCTAAGGAAAATGGATTAGAAACATCACTTTTTGAAGCTACCATCAAACTTGTAATGCATCAAAATGCTTCACAAAGCTTAAAAAAGTTTCTCAACAAAGAAGCATCTTAGACCATCTCCCTTCTTCAGCTTACACACATAAACTTGCACACAATTAAATTCTCCTTGCACAAATACAAAACCAATAGCTAATTTTCTAGCTAACCTTGTCAAACCATCCCAGGGTTAAAATGAGCTAACAGTGCTCTGATACCAACTTGATATGAATGTTGGGCGAAATTTTTAATGCTATGCAAGCTCCCTCATCAGTATTAAAAAAAATGTGTTTAGGATCATCTCAAATTAACCAAAATGTGAGGAATTTTGTGTCAAGTGTTGAGTGTCTTTTATGATCAATTTATGAGGTTAATTAGTTGTTTAAAACGCATATAGTAATTAAATTGCAAACTGCTCCATTGGACCTAGAAGACCCAAAACCCAAAAAATGACTATCCAAGCTCTGTAATTGGACTTCAGTTGATCTAGGCTTGACCTCCTCTCCTAGTGGCCCTAGGCTTCCTTAAACTTCATCATAGAAAAATCACATATAGAAGTGTCTTTCTACCTCTGCTATCTATTCCATTGTGTTCAGAGCATTCAAATCATCTAGGAATGACTCTTTTTGAGCCAAAATTGGTCGAAATTTCCAAAATTTATGGTCTCTTCAGTTTTCCCTAGGAAAACTCCACCAAATCTGGAGAAACTCCAATTAACCCTGCCAAAATTGGAGTAGCGCCAGATTTATCAGGCCTGTTAAAACCACCACCAACTAAATCCGCAATTAATTAGGAGATAAGCATGGTTTGATTAGCATTAATCCCACTTAGCACATTAATTCGTGAGGTTAGTGCTAACGCTGGCCTCCAGTTACGGTGTAAGGTCATCTGCGAAGGGGGCTAGCCCTCTCTTTCCCCAATCGCCACGTATTATCTCTTGAAATACAAGATGTGATCCATGTTTGTTAAGTGACATGGTTGCAGCATAGCGGTAAGGCGTGGGGCTTGTGTGGGCGAGGTTGCGGGTTCAATTCCGTCGGCCTCCCAAATAACATTTTACCCAACCTTTGAGAGGGCACGTCACGACCTCCGAGCTTGCCAAGTGTCAATCTCTCATTGATCCACCTCAAATTCCGTTGACCAATAACATGCTAACACTTGTCATAATCTGATTAAGCCACCTGTCAGAATATTCCAGGAATATTTTGAGGAATATTCCTTGGAATATTATTTTTGCTGACTGGGTTGTACGGATGCCTAGTCAACATCCCAGTCAGCGATGCACCCGAAATTTTGCTTGTTTGACAAAGCAGACAGAAGTCTTTATCTTTCTCATACGAGCTTTGTTTTGAGTGAAATGAGTTGCATTGGGATTGTATCGTTGAGATGGACACAATCGTTCCGTTTTTGAGTGATACTGAGCACTTTGATTTTGAGCAAACTTTTGCTCCTAATCCAAATTCCGATCACCAAACGAGAGAAGCAGGAACAAAGTGAAACTTTTGGCCCATTAACTGCTCCCAACACACTTTTCTACCCAAAATCTATGACCAACGCACTTTTTAGGTCGGTTTTTGCACTATAATTTTTTCAGAAAAGAAAATAATAATAATAATAAATTTAAAATTAATTAATTAATTAATTTTTTAAAAAATCACATTTTTCCAGTTTTTCCAAGATTGATGTTGTGTTCCTGGAAGGATTTATGTTCTTTCTTGAGTCACCCCTAGGCCTTGATCCACTTAGTAGTTTCTCATTGAGGAACGAAAAATCCTCCTAGTGTTTAGAGTACTCCTCCACCATTTAGGAAGAGAATTGTTGAGTTGAGGAGTCTAGTGTGCAGTGGTTTCAACCACTGTTTTTCATCCCTTTTGGAAAATTATTACAACCCCTTTAGACATCCTTTTACACTAGTTTATTCCCTTTAGAATATAGCATGGGCTTGCCTCTATAGGATCCCCTTGTGCATCCTTGTTTTTTGTAGCCTATTGCCTGTCGTTTTCCAACATTTTCACCCTTATTGTTTGGTAGTTTTCTACACTATTTTTAGTAGATTGTTGCCTTTATATCCCAAACCCTTAGACATTAGATCTTTTAGCCATTCTTGTTTTCCCCCTTTTTTCTTTTGTTGCTTGATTTCCTTCTTGGGTGGGGGGTTGTGTGCTTCAATTTGTTGTTTATTTACTATTCATTTTCAATATTATTTACAATTTATGCACTTTATTTTTAGTAGCATTGGTGTCATCAAAACACGCTCAATTAACTCATCCACTTGACACATTTGTCACACACGCACACCCTAAGCGAACATGAGCTTAGTCAACACCACCAAGCCAAGACTTGAAACACTACACCTTAATAATTTGACTCACATAGATTAAGCCCACTTGGGCACTAGGGCCAAAATAATTTTTGTAGTTAGGTGTAGGATCAGTGGGATAGCCTTCCAATAATACCCATTGATTTCTTACATTGAGACATCGGAAGTTGACATATTAGGGAGCTTAAAATCCTTCACCATCCCACAGCAAAGTCTGAGTGTTTAAGAAACTTGATTCAGAGGGGATCAGGCTATATCATGGTGCGAGTAGTTCTCCTCAGGGCTACCCAACCCATGGTAGGGAATTTTGTATCGCGGTTGATCACCAAGAAGCTCAAGAATCTGTAGGTTTTAACCTCGTACAGAAATTACCTACATACGAATTCTAAGAATAGAAAATAAACAATGCAAGAGCATAACACATAAAACACATATACACAGATATTTTTCCCTGGATCCCAAAACTAGGACTACCAGCTTGATTTTTCATTATATTCCTTTCAATGTTACAATACATGTTGAAGCATCCAATACCATGGACCGAAAACCATCGCACCCAAAACCATGTGTGAAAACCATGCACAAAACCATAGGTAGGTCCGCCCACCTAATATAGGGTCCAAAAAAAAATTCCCTGGGGCGCTGCCCCGGACCCCATAGAGGGGGGCTACCCGCCCCCCTCAAACCCCTTGTGACCCCCCCACTGTGCAATCGACACTACGAAGGGGGGGCTCCACCCCCCAGTTAACTAGGGGAGCTAGTCGTGGAAGATGGTCTTAACCGACATTGAAGGCATTGATGCCCCTTTAGATTATAACATTTTGTTGGCTTGAAGTTACACATATTCCATGTCTATTGTCACATATATTGTCTTTAGCAATATTTTCTTTCCTCACAATGGAAATATCTTCGCTATCAATCAAATGACTTAATATGACCCCTCAGTCTCAAACCTCTCCTCGGACCACAATTTCATCAATCACGGGAAATTAGACCACCCCTTCCCTAACCGATGTTTCCCCTAGGGTATATAAAGATTCCACACTTCTTGGGGCCTACTTTGGCCCACAACCTACTCCTTATGAGCCTAAATCTTCGAGTGTTTTCATGCTTCAAGCATCACGGGCTACAACCAAGTGTTCCGGTAAGCTTTCTCAGCAACCAGCACCTCTGTAACCTCTTGCTCGAGACTCAACTTGTCCTTCAGTAGTAATTCCTCCAGGTCAGTTTCCTCTTGCTGGTATATCTCTTGGTCCTTTCCAACCAGGAACTATTCCCCCAAGTCCTTCCCACTTAGGAGCATTTCCTTCAAGTCATTACCCCTTTGGTCAGATATCTTTCTAATTCCCGCACCAAGTATATTTTCTACCCCTGTTATGGCTACGTTGAGTCTTCCTAACATCATCTTGGGGATCCCAGGTACATTAATCCTCCTGCAAACACTCCTCCCAGTCAACTCAAACCTTATACAACTTTTGAAAATCATACCACAAGAATTGGCTCCAAACTGTTGAAGAAAATGGGTTATGAAGGAAAAGACTTGGGCATTAATGGCCAAGGCATTGTTAACCCCATCAAAGTAGGGGAATTACCCTGTTAGGCAGGACTTGGGTATTTCAGAAAGGAAGTTAGGGAATGTGCCACGACAGCAAGAGAACCACCAACAATAGATGATGAGAATCCATCATCAATTCTTTCCAAATCGACAGTGGAGGTAAAAGATGTTGATTTCCCTTCAGTTTCATCTTCACATAGTATGATTTCTATTGGAGATGTGGAAATCCCAATTACAGGGACAAACATGAGGCTCCTTACCAGGATGAGGTACAAGGAGGAAAAATAACTTGGTGTTAATAACCAAGGCATAACTCAACCATTAAGCTCCAAAATTATTTCTTGATATTCTATTCATCTTCAACTCAACTAATACTAATTATTGTAAAGCTCCAACCACGTTGAAGCTCTATGTTTCATCTCTTTGTTACAACTAATTCCATGGCTTGTATATATAAACACTAAACTTGCTTAACATATGCTCACACAACCTTTGACTTAAATTAGTGTTCTTCACGTTTCTATCGAAACCTAAACTTCTAATATAAATTTCACTTAGCTTTTTTTCAGAAGAAAAATCAAATTTGATATAGATGTAAAAATCATTTACATATAATCGGTTTATATGGTAAACCGTGAGCAGGAAAAGCAAAAAGCTCTTGTCATTAGCATGTATACAGACAGCATTACCATATTCAAGGATGCATAGAAATGGTGACATAATGAGCCTATACGCAGATAGGTATAAAATGTAAAAGTCAAATAAGCAGAAAAATGACAAAATACAAGTCGGAAGACAGTATTGTTCATAAAAGCATATAAAACAGATCTTGCACATCACAATAGATGGGAAGAGCCTATATCCCCAAGAGATCCATGAGATCCATGACGCTTTGCAAAATGGTAGAAACAGGCGGTCGGATGTTAAAAATGGAGTCGTTCCTCCATTTCCAAATGTTCCAGCAGACCAATAGAAACATTGAACGTCGAGAAGCTGTTTGGGCACTCCACCAAAAGATGCCTTCCTGTACAGAGGGAAAAACAAAGTAAGGGAAATCCATGGTTAAAGATAGTTCATACCAGATTTGCAGAGTTGTGTGGCATTGAAAGAACATATGGAGGTTTGTCTCCTCAGCAACCAGGCAGAATGCACATCGTCCAGGACCTTGCCAGCCCTTCTTCTGTAAGACCTCCCACGTAAGGTTCCTATTCCAGAACATGAGCCATGAAAAAAGAATCATCTTTATAGAACATGCAACTTAACTTAACCAATCTAAACTTCACTTAACTTAACCGATCTATATACATGTATAACGGGAATAATTATCTCAAAAAAAAAAAGAGTATCGTCATTAATTGATACCCATGTTCTCACCATAGATTCCCAGGTCTCTACTAGCAGTGTATGAATCTTTTGATAATCACAGTCAACCCCTTTTATGGAAATCAAAGATCCATGCTCATTCTTAATTATTTATTTTATTTCAAAACTACAGAAGGAGATAAACTAATGTCTTAAATATTGATCTTGCATTAAAAAAATGAATTGGGTACGAGATAGAATATATAATTTGGGTAAGCATGCACCTATGTTTCTCAATTCAAACTCCCCTTGCAACTTTTCAACCGAGTGGTCCCTTGCAATGAATGTGTGGAAGCTTCCTCTATTGCGTATTATTGCCAGTTGCCATGGTTGGTGTGAGCTGGTGAAGAATTTAAGAGGACGTTCGCAACTGGTTGGACCAATTTAACTTAACATACACGGGTCACTGTAACACTCTCATAAATGCTACTCTCTATTGTTTAGAGACGTTTATGAGCCTATCAAAAAATGCTTAACGCTTACGGCTGCTAATTCAAAACTACGTTGAAAAGGTGATGTTTAACTATTCTATATTTTCATTTTTTTATTTAAATTTAGTTATATAATTGGTTGTTAGATAAGGTGATGTTTAAGTTAGTGTTGTGATATATATTTCCTTTGGACAGTATATAAAATGGGATATATATCTGAATATTATAATGGTACAAAGTTCACATCCTATTATATATATCTCACGTTATATACCAAATATATATGTCTGACGTCATATACCAAATATAGAAAAAGTGAATGGTGCATATAGTCACTCTAGGAAGCTGCTTCTTCATATATTAGTATTTCTTTCCTAGGTTGTGCGAAACTATAATGATCTCATTCCGGTCAGATCGGATTATCAACAGATTTCGATCATATACATATTGCTTATTATGTTATAGAATTGTTTAACTTTCGATCGTAAAAAATTTGGTCGGTCTCATTTTTGGAGTGGATACTCCATTCATTATCAAACAGGAAATATCTTACATTTTGATGGTTCATATAGGCTTAATTCCTTTGCAGGATAGCAGAGCCTATAAATGAAATTGAACCTAATAAATGAATTGATTAGAACATTCAGTTTTAATTTTCATATGATGCTGGCATGTTGGGTGTATGCCACAGTTTCTTAGAAATAAGATTTTTACAGTTCAGGTATGCGAGATCAAAATCGAAGGTAATTAGAAATATCTTGTTAGAGTCAGAGCATACTTAAGGCACAGCGGATTTATACCCAGAGACTTAGACGGGAATAGCAAAGAATAATTTCACAGAGACAGACAAATGGGGAAACAACAAGATTACTCAATCAGAAACAATGGAATAGATAAAACAATCACTCGATAACAGAAATCACTTTGCATTACATAACAAGGTTGGGCCTTGGCTTGCTTTCTTTGGCCAGAGAAATTGCAAATTTATAGAGGCAGAAGAAGGATCTAAAATCCTGTGTGATTCAGATGGAGATCTGGAATGATCTAGAAACCACTGGCAGTGTAGGAGGATCTAGAATCAGGATTCTAGAAACTAATGGCGGTGTAAAAAGATCTAGAATCTTGGAGATCTAGAAAGATCTGATGTAGAATCCTTCGTAAATTTGGCTTCACACTTACTTCACACTTAACATATCTAACATGTTGTTTGGCATTATTTCACCATATACACTATGAAAAAGGGCTTACAAATTCCAAATTAAATTGAAGTTTTCTTGCAATTTCCAAATTAAATTGTTTTGGACCACTATTTTGATGGAAAGGTAAATGAGGAAAGCACAAATTTAAGTTATTGCTGTACAATAAAATTTTCTATTTATTAATCTTTCTCACATACACAGAGTTAGTATTTTTTCTTGCTTTAATAACCTAATCACTGTTATATAAATACCAAACTTACTGAATATAAAATCATACCAATTCTAACTGCACTTGACTTTCCTCCCACTAACTACGTCATACATCACACGCAGACTTGGATCTTTCTATATCTACATGCGAAATTTCTAACACATTCACGGTAGTTTGGGCTGCAGGTCCCATTGTTGTGAACCATTCTCGTTCAATCAAAAAAGTCCTTAATCAGGGAAAGAAATGGGAATTTGGAGACACCCGCATTGCTTCTAAGGTCAAAAGTGTGGCCATCAATGTCACCCATTTCGATAGTTTTTATGTGATTTTATTTCCTTTTCTCCATGGTAATGAAAGCTATTGTTTTTTTCTAAGTAATAAAAATATTTATTTTTTCTATTGTTCGGTATCCAGTGGAAAAGTTGTGTATATCTGGTGGAATAATTGCGTTTATCATAAATAATAATATTAGTGTGAGTGACGATGGTTATCAGAACCACTCATATTGTAGATCCGACAGCCATAAATACAAGGTCTATTTGAAATATGGGAGCTTTGTACATTATGATTTTAATGCATTTCATTTGACTTGCGAGGTTGTGATTTGCATGTTGCGTGGGAAATGGAGACAGTGAAGAAGGAGATTGCACTCAAAAATAGTGCCAAAGACAATAGAATGGAGAAAACAAAGTATAATCTAATTGTTGTGCAATTTATAATAAATAGAGAAAATATAATCACTGTTAAATCTCTGATAATACAAGGACGATTACAGAACGCCAAATTGGTCTACATTTGATATCTCTGCACAAAGATTTAGCGACACATATATTGCTATTGCTTAACTACAAGCTGGACACACAATGTTTGGCCAAAGCAAAACCTTTGATGCGCTGTGATTTATTCACATCAAGCACTGTGATCGATTCGCATGATATGGAGCATTTAGTTTGGCTAAATCTTTGGTGAATGCGCATGTCATGATCTTGCAGAGATCTGATGGATTCAAAAAACTAGGGTTTTTGAATTCCCTGTGTTGTGGAAATTAATGCAATGTAATCATGATGGGGCATCAATGGTATGGCTGCCAGCTGTACTTGGCTGTAACACATATATGATATCCATATCCATTGTGTTTTACTTTTTGGTTGATCCAAGCATTGATTATAATGCTGTGACATCTGATGTGATTATACGAGGTACGTAATACAAGCATGGATTACATCATCTTGATGGTGTGTCATTTGATGTGATTCTGCGAGGAACTCAGCGTGTACATCTCATGCAGAAATACCATTATTCTATGAGGGGGACCTTTACGTAGACTTTTAACTGAACCAAACAAAGTGGCGTCTATAGTCATCACTGACACAATGTGAGGGTAACCAATTAGAGCACTCAAAACAACTTTGTGTTTTTTCCTTAATTTAGTAAAAATTATGGTAGCAGTCCAACTACCACACTTACTCTCTCCCTCAATCCAAGTAGTAATCTTAACTTATCTCACTCTTTGTAATTTCAACCTCTCTCACTCTTTGCACTTTTATAACCTCGGAAATTCACATTTTTCTGATCACTTTGTTTTATTAGTCTTTGAGGATGGGTGGAGTGTTCACCTAAAAAGTTGGATAGTATCCTCAATTCACTTATACATTGACAATATCAAAAAATAACACTATATATATAATTATGCACTATAAAAACATGCATTCTCTTATATAGTCAAATTATTTACATCAATATATCTATGTCAATAACATCTCATGTATCAAAATGATTGATAATGTGCAATAATATATATTTTTTAACAATATAAAATGTACATAGTTTAAGGAAATGACTCTTTTATTTTTTTTTCTTAATTTTGTCTAAAATTCTAGAGAGATTATCAAAAATCATAAATTTAAATTGTTTAATCTTTGGTTGAGTGCCCCAGGTGTTTTTCGCATATTAATTAGATTTGTCATATAAAATGTGTTTAAAAAATAAACAATTGTTATCTTCATTATATTTTTCTTAATAATTATATAATTGTATTTATTATATCAAAGTGATGGATGCTACTTACTTGAGAACAAAATCCGACATTGTTTGTTTAACATTTTTTAAATTACTATAACTTTTAAGATTGAAAAATAAAATAAGAATAAAAAATTCAGAAAAATGTAATTAAAATCAGGAATCTGTCAAATTGTATGCAATATAGACTATTAAATATGTTTATTTTATTGTAATTTTGTTTTGTATATTTGTAAGAATGTGTTTCTTTCCAATCACTTAGAAAACACCATTCCAACATCATACATATGGAAATCTACATTACACTTTTAATTTATTCAAATGTTATGAATAATTTTGTCTAAAAAGAAAGTATTTGATAAATTAATAAAGTTACTATGATTGGGGTGGAAGCAAAATCAATTACATGTATCAATATATCTATGTCAACAATAATGTGTAATGTACCAAAAAAATGGACAATGTGCAGATATGTCGCAAATTTCTTGCAGATCTCTCGCATATCTCTTCCGGTTTCTCGCAGATTTCTTCCAGTTTTTCAACATTCCAGATCTCTTCCGCAGATCCCGTGGATGTATAGTATTCTCGTAGATCTCTTTTCTTTGCCGCTGGGTTCTAGGGCCGCAGTCGTGTTGTCTCGCACTGGTATATTTGTTTTTTTCCCGCAGATCTCTGGTGAGTTGAGGCGATCTACTAAGAGTTAATAATTTCTTCCAGTTTCATAGTCCAGATCTCTTCTCTGTTGTGAAGGGAGTTGAGGGGGCTGGGGTGCGACTGCCTTATCTACGGCTAGGGTTCTACAGAAGTAAAATATGGCCCCCAGCTTCGCGAAAATAGTTGTTAGCTCAGTTTCGTCCACTTCTGGAGGACAAGCTCCTGCCCATATCATCAGTGAAGCCCCATCTCCCACTGTCCAAGTGGTCCAGGCCTCACTCGATGAGGCTTTGAAGTTTTCTAGAAAGTGCCCTAATCTATCGGTTCAATGGTTTTTGGCCGCGGCTTACAGCTCTCCACAATTGGATCTCAGAGGTATGGAAGCCTGTCATTTCTTATGAAATTAATATCTACCCCTGTGCTAGGGGTCTCTTTATAGTAGATTTTGAAAATCCTGAAAGCACACAATGTATTCTAGATTCTGGCCCTTGGTTTTGGGAAAACTCAGGCTTATTCATGAAGCCATGGAACCCATCATTCGATCCTTCAACAACGGTCATAACCTCAGAACCAATTTGGGTGAGATTGCCAAGCCTACCCTTGCATCTCTAGACTCTCTCCTCGCTAAAAGCCATTGGAAATGCAATTGGGAAATTTTACTGCAGGTGCCCAGAAGAGAGGAATATGCCAAAACCACCTATGCACGCATTTGTGT
>APFE030280628.1:97620-107623 GCA_000404065.3 Pinus taeda | reverse complement strand
TACTTGTGGTCATTTCTAGAGCATTCTAGAAGCTTGTTTGACGTGTATTGAGCGCCTCCAGATAGTTCATGTATCCCTATGAAAGAGGAACTTATCCCATCAAGAGAGGAGCTACCCCATCCAAAAAGGGGCTTATCCCATTGATGATGGACCTAATTAGCTTCCTCTAGAGCATTATAAATACAGGCATTGGGCCAGAGGAGGGGAGGTAAAAACCTGAACATTCCAAAGGGTAGATGCTGCTGGAATTAGGACTTCCTTGTAGAAGCTTGTGAGGAGAGATTCCATCCTTTCTTGTTTCATTTGGAAGTGGGTTAGCTTATCAAAGTAAAGGAAAACTCTTGCTGGACCCTGGGAGGAACTTGCACAACACCAAGGCTCAGGTTGTAATGGTTTCTTTGTTTCCTATTAATACAAATAAGTCCATTCTTCTCAACAATTTGTTATTAATGAGTTGTTTCATATACTCCTTGGTCTGTATGTTGAATATGTTTTATTTTATGAGATATTCAGGTGCTATGTAATCATTTGATTGTTAGTGAATGCAGGTTTCGATGTGAAGGAGGAGCTCATCCGGATCGACGAGGCTGGACTACTACAAACAGCGTTGGACTACAGGTAGGATCTAAACACTTGATTTCTTGTATGGTAAATGCATGTTTAGAGAAGGATTGCTCTTAATTGTCTTGTTTGTCACTAGAAAGTCTTAGGCTTCTAGGGAGGTTGGTTTTGTCCGCAAGATTAACTCTTTCCGCATGACAGACATCTACTTAGTATAAGTTTAATCCTTTTCCAAACTGAGATAGATTATTTACAAAAAATGAACATGTTGATCAAACATAGTCAATAGGTTCTCTCTTGTATTGTTTTTACGCTTTTTCAGACTTGAGAGACAAATTTACGAAAAATAACTTGTGGAGTTTTCTTTTTGTCCCTTTTCAAAATCTCTAAACATGAAAAGGACCGAGTTATCATTGTCTTTAAACTTGTTAAAACACAAACTGGTCCATCATGACAAGACTGAGTTTCACCTTCACCAAACTCGTTAAAGCATCACATAGCAATGGATTCACCCGAAGGGTGGAATTATACAACAAGCTTATGTTATCCTCATCAAGCTTGATAAAAATAAATAGGTATTGGTCAGCAATGACTAGGGAAAAGGGGAAAAGGGGTAAACCACTTTATGGCAGCAGGTCGCTCTTGAACATGACACTTTCACTTCATCACTGTGACTATTTGGGTTGGGTAATCTGCTTGATGGTCATTATACCATGGTCTATCATACCATCCATTACTTTGGTTTTGGGTCAATTCTGCTAATCCATTCAGTGTCGCTGACATGTTCAAGAGAAGTCACTCAGTTTAAATTCATCCTTCGCAATACTTGTAAACCTTCATTTTCATGACCGCCATTCCTGAACCTTGTGTCGTCAGTCACATTCCATCTCCAAAAATCATTACACTCATTTCGTGTCGTTGATGTGGGATACATCAAGGCCCTCCTACGGTGAGTTGCTTCTTGTTGACATCAGCACATTATCCAAGAAGTTGACTTAGAAACACCCTTCCAGTACCTTTAGGCTTGCATACATCAATGGCAGGTTTCTTGCTTCTGGTGATAGGTTGACATCACTGGCCTTCAACCAAAAGACTTTGTATAGTGTTCGACATCAAAACATCCATTCACACCATGTAGAATGTATTGTAGTACCTTGAGGATCATTATCATTATCGGTTATTTCTCCCACGTCTATTAATGGTTTACATCATTGGCTGGTAATTAGACGGTGTCTTCCCATGTTCAACTTCAGATCACATATTCACATGGTTAGACTCATACTTAAGTGAACAATTGAACGAGATAGAAGACCGCAAATCTAGTTTCATCCATCCGGGCTGTGATTTCAAGAAATGTACCAAATCATCCATACAATGGATTTACATTGATGGTTATCCTATCATGGGTCTATTTCTGTAGACGACTATCTATGTACTTGTAATGAAAGTTTATATCCTGAGCATGGGTATGCCTTCCCTTAGCAATTCATGAGAAAAAACTAAAATATCATGATATTATGTATTGTAATCGATGCAAGTCATCATCCACTTCGGAACCTCCTCATCACATCGTAAATCATATCACTCGACATTAACATTTTCGACTTCAAGCTTTAGGGGGAATCTTTTATAGATCCATTTGGGCACATCACTCCCATCATTCAAATCAATACTATTAGGGCTCATCAAACCCTAATTCAGTTGCTACATGCCCTAGACAAGTCATCACTTTGAATGCCTCCTTGCCTGAGAGTTTCTTGGCCTGAAGCCCTCTAGAAATGCCTCCTTGAGGGACCAGCGCAACCTTGGTTGGGGGTAAGTGCGCTTTAATGTAGGTAGGCCCATGTCAGGGTGTTTTTCAAAGCACTTAGACCCACTTTGATTTGCGTTGGGCGAGATTGAGAGAAATCATCATAGGGTTCTGGGAATATTCTTATCTTCTAGAGCCATGTAAAATATTCCCACACGTATCATCTCCTATGAGTTTGAAATTGGATAGGGAATGAGTTAGGTAAAATCCTATCCTCTCATCCCTTCCTCCATTGAAACTAACTCTAAGTTTGGAAGGCCATTCAATACCCTCATTTATTACCAAACCACCATCATTTTCCTATAAATTGAGCACTCATCTAAGTGATTAGGGGCTGGACTTTGAGAATTTGTAAGGAGATATTATTGGTGTGAGGTTTGAGATTGTAAGAAAGTATTGTTAGACTGCCATAGTGTTGTGCTTATGATGTGATGTTGGTTGGAACCCAATATGGAAGAGTGACAATGGATCGGACTTCATGGTTGTAATTCTTCCTTCTACTTAATAAAGTTGTTTACACATTTTCCCATATTCTTGTCTTTATGTGTGATGATTATATGTGTAAATGCTTTCATTCCATTTTCTTATAGTAGATAGATCTCTTGCTTTGATTGTTTTTTGTCCTCTGTTTATGATTGCAGGTACTTGTCGAGCGGATTAAGTTTGAGAAGGAGCGAAGGGATCCAAACAAAGGAGACGAAGGGGAAGCGAAAGATAACAAGTAGGTCCCTTGTATTATTTATCTTCTATAGGAAAAGGTTAAGCACTTTAAATCTGTTGTTCTAGGTGTACCGACCCACCTAGGGAAATTGTGTTTATCCGTAGATGTAAAATTCCAAATTGTGTTTAAATCAGAAGTCCATTCCCTTGTGGAAGAATCCTGCATTCATAAGTATCTCCTAATAACCCTCAACTCCACATTCTTTACCTTGATTCCCAATGGAAAATCAGCTAACTCCCCAGAAAAATTTCAGCTTATATCCCTTTGCAATGTCATTTACAAAATTGTCTCGAAATTCCTTGCCAATCGGTTGAAATCCATCTTGCCTCTCCTTATCTCTCATCACCAATCTGGTTACGTGGAAGGCAGGAAAATTGTGGATAGTATCATCCTTTCTCACGAGCTCATCCACTCTCTCAAAATCCAAAAGAAACCTCGTATGATGATTCAATTAGACATGTCCAAATCCTTTGACATGATTAGTTGGGATTACATGAGACAAGTTCTGGCTGCGTTTGGCTTCCTCAAGGATAATATCAAATGGATCATGGAAAAGGTGTCAGGTGCGTTTTTCTTCATCCTCATGAATGGTTCCCCTTTTCCACCCTTCCAGGGGTATCAAGCAAGGGGATCATATTTCTCCCTTTCTCTTTGTCATCATGGCTGAAGGGCTAAGCCGCTCAATTACTGCTTCTTTGCATGCTAACAAGCTCTTAGGTCTCCAACCTCATGCTTCTGCTCCACCCTCCATGCACAAGCAATTCATGGATGACACCCTGCTCATGAGGCTCCTGACTATCAGAGAAGCTTCCGCTTTCAAGACCATTTTGTCTGATTTTTTTGTGGCCTCTGGCACCACCGTTGACCTAGACAAATCCAAGTTTTTCTTCTTTAATACCCCTCTGCCTATCCGCAAGAAAATTTCCAGGCTCCTTGACTTCCCCATTAGCACCCTCCCCTCCAATTACCTTGGGGTCCCCTTGACAGGCATGCCACTTTCCTGAGCTACTTGGGAAGGCCTGATCAACAAGCTTGAAAAAATAATTTCCAATTGGACCTTCAGAGCTATCAATCTGGCCAATCGTCTCATCTTAGTAAAATCTGTTTTACAAGCAATCCCACTCTATTTGTACTCGGCTCTATTTGCTCCAAAAGTGATCTCCAACAAAATCAGAAACTTGCAAAGGAATTTATTATGGAGAGGAGCAGAGGAAAAGAAGAAATGGGCTCTTATTGCATGGGAAAAAAAATTCAAGCCCAAAAAAGACGGTGGCCTTGGTCTCAAAGACATAGACCTCCTCGGGAAGGCCCTGGGAGTCAAAATTCTATGGAGATGGATTACAAACCCTAACTTCCCTTGGGGAATCCTTTGGAAAGCTAAGTATACCCCTTCCCTCTCGCAGGAAAAAAATATCAGGTTTAATGGTAGCATCAAAGGATCAGTTATCTAGAATCAAGCATGGGAAAATAAGGCAATCATTCAAAAACATAGTTTCACAGAGATTGGAAACAGAGACAAGGCTCTCTTCTGGGAGGATCCTTGGGAACGAAGGTTTGAACTTGATTAAGATCAATACCAACAAATCAAGACCGGCGTGAAAAATAAAGGTAGGACTAGAGTTAACCATTATTGGAAACCAAGGGTGGTTGGGGATAGATTGAGAATCCGGCTGGATCAAGAGGATTGGGCTCCCCACATTAATCATAAGGCTTGGCCTGATTTCACATCAAAACTTCAAAAATGATAGATCCTCCATGACTCCTCAGAGGATAAAATCTGATGGGGAAAAAATTAGTTGGTCACTTCAATTTAAGTGAAGCCTACAGATACATAGCCAAGCTTGATCAACTTCAACCTGACCCAAAATGGAATTCTCTCTGGGATAGGAAACTTTGGCCTAAGATTGTTATTCTCCTATGGCGTGTTCTGCACAGGAAGATCTTAAATTGGGATAATCTAAGGAGAAAGGGCTTCATTGGTCCCTCCAAATACCATCTTTGTTAGCGAGAGGAATAAACCCCCAATCATCTCCTCAATGAAAGTCCATACACGTCCAAACTTTGGGACTAGGTATTCTTGGTCTTTAACAGTTCGGATCAGGATCCCTCCTCCATACAGAACACTATTGCAAACTGGAGACCTTCCTTCTCCTCTCACCCTTTGGTTAATTGGGAATGGAACTTAATACCTGGTCTAGTATGTTGGCCCTATGGAAGGAACGCAATGCCAGAACTTTTTGAGGCATCCACACTCGGGAGGAAATTATATTATCTAAGATAAAAAGAGAAATTCAGGAAAATAGTGGCTTCTTCCCCCATTCAGACTTCCAATGCCCCTCCCACCAATTCAGAAATGAGAATTTTGTCTATGTGTGACCTCCTGCAAATCAGAGTTCTCAAAGTCTCCTCCCCACCCCCAAGAATGATAAACAGAAATACATATGGAGGCCACCAGAGTTGGAGACCATTAAGCTTAACTATGATGGCATAGCTAAAGGTAACTCGAGCCTACCCAGTTTTGGAGGCATCTTTAGGAACTCAAAAGGTGAAATAATATGGATTTATGAGGGTAACATAGTTTCAGCGACAAACAATGCCGCAAAACTTCATGCTCTGGAAAATGGCATTACCATCATGCACAAACTAAATCTCAGACCATTGATCATGGAAGGGGAATCCACTTTGGCCACTCAGATAGGAAAAAAACTTTAGCAAGGTATCGAGGTGGCTAAAGTCTTAGACAAATGGTGCCTAAACAAAATTATACAGAGAATCCAACACAAAATAGATAGCATGGAAGGCATACACTTTCAGACCATCAGAAGGAACGATAATAAGCTCACAGATAGATTAGCAAATGAGGGTACAACAAGGACCCTTCGTCTGAACTCCAGATCATGGAATGACTTGGAGGATAGTGACCTTTGTCAGCACTGCGCAACCATCAATGACAAAGACAATCATATTACCGAAAAATAACTATTCATGCACCCTCCATCAACTGAAGGATGATTTTAAGTACTGGAAGAAGGATGACACTACGACGCACACTCCATATTTTTTGTCCTTTCCTACCACCTCCCTCCTCCCTTGTGTGGTCACCGCCATCTCGTCACATCCCCTCTACAAGGCTCCTCCTCCTCTTCCTCATCTTCGTACTTCACACACTTCCCCTTCCCACCCCACCTCTCTGCTCCATGCCTCCCTTGATCCTCAGGCTTCTATTTATTCCCCCCTCACCCTTCTCCCTCCCATCATTCCTGCTACTCCCACACCCCCCCGCTCTTCGTCCAATCTCTAGTTCCTCTCGCTTCCCAGCCCCTCTCTTTCACTTATGACCCTGAAGTGTAGTTCCATTCCTACCTCCAGTCAGAGGGGCAAGCATAGTCACTCAGCCACCCGATGGCATTCTCTAGGTCCCCCCCCCCCCACTACCCACGCTAAGACCTCTGTGAGGCACGCAACCTTGAACTGTGTGGCGGTCATAAACCCAGAAGCTCAAGAGCGCATTGCCAATCTGGAAGACCAAACTAATGTTCTTCGCAGAGAGGTTATGTCTGATGAAATAGATGCAAACTTTGCCTGGATCCCTTATCCTTCCCTCATCAAATTGCACGAGAACCTTTATGCGCACACCATAGAAACATGGTTGCAGATGAAAATAATCATGGGTCTTGCAATGCAAGAGCAGGACGAGCACACTAAGGCACTTGAAGCAAGGATTAACAGCCTTACGAAAATTTCGTTATCTATGTTGAAGCCGTCCACCATTGTCATTTCATTACTCGGGACTCTCCGCAGTACACCGTCATCAAGAAGAAATCGATGGTGAAACTCTATTCAGCAATTGAAGACTCACCAAGTATCAAGAAAGATATTATTGGAGCCTCCTCCAGTCATCCGAACACTATTGTGCCGCAGGAGGGGAGTACTCAGGAGACTCCCATCAGCCTGGATGAAGACCCGGTCACCACCAACCAAGAATGAATACGACAATTATTTTTTGTCTCTTTTCCCTCGCAGAGGCCTATCTGTTGCAAACTTCTTAGTCTCGGAAATAAACACCCCAATCCTAGTCAGTATAGCAACGGCTATTATCTATACTCTCTTTTTTGAGTATGTTGTAAAAAGGGTTCCTTTTTGGTTCCTGGAAATTCTTCATTGTATCTATCATAAGCTACAGAACCCAATTTTGCCAAAGTTTCAATGTAAATGGAGAAATATTGAAGCCAGAACAGAGTATTTTGTTGGTCCTTGTGTCGGGCTCTCTCCTCCGCACAAACCAACCAATGTAATTACTCACTTCTTTCAGTAATATATTATATCTTATTCACAAAAAAAAATAATATTATGGTATATTTCCATGTGTGAATTAGTGGAAAATGGATGTAAGGGAGCTTGAGGATTACTTTGAAGAGATTGGAAGATAGATTCTAGTGTAATTACGAATAAGATTTCATTATTTGGGAAATTACAGCCTTCTTGCTAGGGAGATACCTAAGATGACACCATGTAACAAATTCTTGGAAGACATGAGATTGGGGAAAAATAAATTGAAGTAAGAATGACTCCCAGATACTTAATTCATCACTGCTATCTAATTTTTTTTTTATTTTCCCCGTTATGAAGTTCATACGGGTCGAACTCACACTGGCTTTCTGCTATTTTACACTGTGTGTCTACCAAAGGAAATTCATCTAGGTTATGAATAGGAGGTAATACATGATTTTCAACAACCATTTTCGCCTTTCCTTTATGAGATGACATCTTTGACTATAATGGAGGCTAAGGAAATAGAGTTACCAGACTGCAATTGATCGATTACAAACGAGAATGGTGTTGTGGAGGGCATTGGTGCACTTGAAAATAGTTGGGTCAAACTTGCATAGATCAAACGAATGGCAAAAGGGACTAATGCAGGGTGATGCAGGGCTTTTAAAAGGAGACCAGGGAGATTAATGAAACATTACCATTTTTGGAGCATCACATTAAAAGAATTAAATGTTGGCAGGATTCATTAATGGCCAACGTCCATATGACTATTGGCAGGAAGATTCAATAATTAACAGTAATGTGACGTGGACGACGGGTCGCGTGCCGTGAATGAAGCGGGAGAAGGCGGGAGCAGGTGGTGGTTAATAAAGCGGGAGAAGGCAACAGCAGGTGGTGGTTTTTTTTTTTTTTTTTTTTTTTTTTTGGTAAGTGGTAAAGGAGGGGAGGGCCCTATAGTCATCGTGGAACCGCCACATGGTTTTCAACAGTTTCCACATTATCCTTTGCTGTTGATCCTGGTGAGGATGATCTCGGCCATTCAACACACAAGAACTTTATTGAAAGGCAACAATACATCACAACATCGTTTATTTGTAACTTTAATCAAAATATTTTGCTAACTAATCAAAATTTACCATTATAAAAAACTTCAAGTGGCATTTTAACTAGCGCACCCTTTGGGGATTTTTATTTTTATTCATTTTTCACATATGTTCTTTTATTCCCTTTTTATTTTTCCTATATTTTTCTTTATTTTTCTATTTTCATAATTTATCTATTTTCTTTTTGCTCTTCTATCCTTTTATTTTTCTATTTTTCTTTTTCTTTTCTCTCCTTTTTCTATTTTTTCTTTTTAGAAGGATAAAAACAACTAAAAGTAAAAAATAAGTTACAACATCCCTCAGGATAAATTGATGGATAATAATACCTTGATCAATATATTTATAGGACCCTAACAGGGGCTGCCATAACCTTCTCAATCCTTGATTGAAATTGTTCTTCTCATTGATATATTTCCAAAGGGGTATTATGCACCATAAATGGGGTTTATATGTGGAATTTATAGCCCTGGGAATTGATGTGTTAACTAGACTCCTCAATGCCCATGTTCCTTCCACCATTTCGTCTCTAAGGGTTAGGGTTTTAGATCTTTTGATTTTTTGCCTCTTAGGTTTTAGTACTTTATGTTAAAAGTACATTGCAGTATCTTATAATGGAAAATATTTTATAAATGAGGATAGCCAACACTTCTCTTAATAGATAAACTACCACCATTCTAGATAGTTTGTATTTATTTGCATTCTACAATCTTTTTCCATTTAATTTATTTATAGAATTTGGTTCTCTCCATTTTATTGTGTTGTATACACTATTTTTGTGTATTTCCATTCATATCCTTGTATTTCATTTCAACCTTGATCCGTATTGGATCATTATATTTTTTTTCATCCATATCGATGCTTTCATAGTGGAAAATGTGGAGGAATCAACTCGTAGGACCATTTTTACTCGCAAGATCGAGTTTGGGAGAATAGGGTTTGAAACCTTTCAGGAGCATTTTGAGGCATCAAACTACTTTTTTTGGGGGGTAAACTTTTTTGCTTTAGCATAACACATTTCTTTCATATTTTCCACATAGAGACCTTCCCAACATCGCAATAATTACCTCAATCAAAGATTGTATGCAAAATTAATGCCACTCAGAAGTTTACCTTCCTATTTTTACTACCATAATTTTGAGAGGATGCCACATCAACCCCCATTATTCATGGAAAATGGGTCATCCATGTGATTATAATGAAGAATATTTTAAACGAGTTTAAATTTTAACTCTCATTAGAAGTTGAGGGAGTCAAAACTAACCACTAGTAGGCTATCAGGTATGTTATAATTGGGCCACTAGGATGAAAAGGGGTTCCATTATTTTCAAGTGTATCACATTCCATAGAAAAGTATAGTAGTCGAGAGGGATAGGGAGAGAGAGGGAGAAGAGAGATAGGATTTATGCATTATAGTATCCCATGTTCCACAAGGCATACTTCTTTGTACTCACAACCAATTTCTATATAGAGAAAGAGAGGAAAATGACCTCACCTTCCAGTTGGGTTTTCTCTCGAAAAAGGTTTCCTAGGATATAT
>APFE030280628.1:42698-70732 GCA_000404065.3 Pinus taeda | reverse complement strand
ACAACTCTCATAGTTGGTCTTTCTTCTGGTGAATGTTTTGAGCAAAGAAAACCAACATGTAGCAAATCTAGTAGACATTTATATACTTTGTTCTCATTAATTTCATCTCCACACACCTCACTAAAAATGCTACTTTCAATTACCTCATTCACATTGTTTGGGTATGCAAAGTTCACCCAATTGTGCAAGTTTAGGTCTCCCACAAACATGTGATTGGTTGGTTGTTTTCTGGTGAGCATTTCCAATAACAGAATTCCATAGCTATAAACATCTCCCTGGGTGGAAACTGTTCCACTCAATCCATACTCTACAGTAAATGAAACATTCATTAAATTTTATTCAATCAATCCATATAAATATTGTTAATGAGAGAAGAAAAATGAAAATGTTGTTTAAGAAAGACATACCTGGGGCAATGTAGCCAATGGATCCTCTTAAAGAAAGTGATGAAGCATGTGAATTTGTAGAGCTTTCACCAATCAATCTTTCAATACCAAAATCTATGACATGGCCTAACATATTTTCATCCAAAAGTACATTACTAGGCTTTATATCACAATGTACTACTTGCACAAAACAATCATGATGAAGATATTCCATTGCATGGGCCACATCTATGGCAATATCTAATAGTGTTTTGAACTCCAGTTCACACACATCCTCACCATTGTTGTCATCTCTTTTAGGATACAAATGCTTCTCTAAGCTTCCATTAGACATCAACTTGAACACTAAAGCTCTGAAATGGAGGTTGGAACATGAGGTTATGATTTTGGCTAGATTTCGATGTTGAACCTTTTGGAAGACATATATTTTTGTAATATATCTATCTCTTGTAGAGAATCATCAATATCTTGTTGAAGTAGTTCAATTTCATAATGAGAATTGTATAGCCTCTTTCCACCTTTATCCATTTAAAATTCTAAATGATCCTTGTTTTTTTGTCAAAGAATCAACACAACAAATATAGGGTATTGGGCACAACCAATGATGGTGTGGGTGTTGGGTACCATTGACCATGCACCCTTAGTGTTCCATCAAAAGAGAAAATTGACTCACTTGACCTTGAATTTCACTATCTTGGATTTGAATTGACTTAATAGGCTTGGCTTAAATAAACTTGGCTTTGACTCTTTTTGTCAATTATTTTTAATGATTTTTTTAAAAATGTTATTACTGACTTCAATTTTACTTTGATTCAACATTTAAAACTCTTCAATTAATTTTGATGACTTAATTAGTGAATTCATCAAATTTTATGAATTCAACAATAACTAACAAATTCAGATAACACACTAGAAATATCTATGAGGTTAACCTGAATACACCTTCACATTGCCCCCAATTTGTGTTACAGCCTACAAATATTGCATGAAATTTTTTTATTGTAGCTTTCACAAACCATAAAAAATTAATCAATAAAAATCTCACTAATTAAATTAATTGAAAAAATGAAAGATAACAATTTGAATAATCACCAGGGTTTCCTATTTCCAATTGTTATCTTGTAAAAATATGGTTTCCTATTTCCAATTGTAATCTTGTAAAAATATGGTTTATATAGTGAGAAAAACATGTATTTCACTTACGATGTTCATTTTTCCACATTGGATGAAAATTTTAAGCAATATTTTTTCCTTCAAATTTGAAATTTTAAGTCCATGTTAAGAGGGATTTGGTCAAGTTTAAAGATATTTCCAATGATACACTACTTGCTTAATTTTATTGTGTATAATGACCATAATCTACATTTTAATCAATGCACATTCCATGATTACATGAAATCCATTTTTTATATGATCAATGTTCGACCAAAGATGGATCCTAAAAACATAAAAATACCCTTTGATGCTTCGGAATATACTTTTCAACACATCGTAATAATGAAAGAAAGCCTTAATTTTACAAGTAACCAATCAAGAAGCAACAAGTTTCCCCTTCATTGATGCCTTCTTTTTGGATTGCAAGCATTTCAAGTGCTAGTTCTCTCTTCTCCATTGTAGCTCTTGGTCATTAGAACCATCACAGTCATATACACATCATTCTCATTGTAATATCATCACTAGAGAAACCACAACTCTAATACCAAATGTTATGAATATGTACATAAATATAAAAAAACATTAACACACAAAATTTCACCATAAAAACACATATATACTTTAAACATCACATTGCATTGATTTCTCACATATCATACATATATTTCTTTTAAAAGAGTACATGGTGACCACAATAAACACGTCATAATAAGATATTTCATTTAACCATCTAATAATATTCAAAAATTTCTCAAGAGATTCCATAAGATCCTCCTCTCTCACTTATCTATGGAGTCTTCATTCTTAGTTTTGTACATTCACATTTATGCATGGTTTACCTTATTAAATGTCACAAGTAACAATTATTTTAACTTGCCTATGAACAATGCCTCTTTACATTTATGCTTATTTACCCAATAAACTTTCTTCACAATTTATAAGTTTAGATTTCTTAATTTGTGTTATCCTTTTCAATTGTGATATTAGAAATATTAAATTTAAAATTAATTAAGGATATAACAAATAATAAGAGGGGGGAGATAGTTGTTATATGTGTGACAAGTAGGAAATAATATCTTACATGGCCAAACCTTTCCATGTGAGAAAAGAATCCATCACATATTTCATTAATTCATCCATTACTAAAAGATTTTCAACATTAAGTTTACAATGTGATTATATTGATTTAAAATTGGGTTAGTCTAATCAAGAATACAATGGGAATACAATGGGTTAGTGGTCAAGGTTCTCTATCAAACCATCTATACTTCTATGCAACATAGAATTTTATTACTTTTTTGTTTCTTCTCGAAAAGGAAATAGAAAGTTGTGAAGGAACAAGGAAAATATTTGCCTTTTGTTGCTTTTATGGGGCAAGCATAGTATTTATGTTCTTGAAATTAAATCTATGATACCCCTTATGGTAAAGGGTGATGTTGAAAACTAATCCTAAAGGAAACATTAAATTGCATACAATTAAGAGCAAAATATTCACTTATTAATAGAGAGAATTAGCAAGTGTCCATTGCAAATGAAAAACTAGCAAGAAGTTTGATTATTTTCCTTTTACTTTTAGACTAGTGTTGAATATTGTGCCTCCACCTTTGCTTTGAGATGTGAGAGGCTTTATTTTCAAAGTTCTACATGAAGCTATATATATTTCCCCGCAACTTCGACTTTTATTACTTTTGTAAATATTAAGAAAAAGGAAATATATTTGACAGAAGGAAGGACATTAAGAATGATACAAAACCTAACCATAAGATTTAGCATTGCTACTATTTGGAAGCTACTCCATATTGATCTTCCATCTCAGTGATTGGATCACTTATTAGTTAAACTTTTACTTTCCCTTCACACTAAAGAGTTAATTTTTTGTCTATATATTAGGAAGCTTCCTAAGAATCTTTTAAAAATATGGTTCCATCAAGTTTCATCATGCATAGGTCTTAAAAGGATTTTTTCAATATAGCCATAAGTGTAATCCCTGGAATCCAATGATGAAGTATCTATGAAGTCTATTTTTTTTCCATCATTAGTATGTTGGGAGTGTACGATGGTGCTTATATAGTCTTGCTTATTTATTTTCTAAATAAATCTTGATTTTTTGGAAAGAAATGGTGCAACAAGTTATTTGTAGACAACTAATATTATATGTCCACTAGTATTGGAAAAGATACGAACATTTAGTGGATCCATTTGTCCTAGTTATTGCAACTAATGCTATACATTATGTTGAAATAATGGGATCACACTTCCATTCTTTTCTTTTTCTATTTTTCTTTTTCTTTTCTCTTATTTTTCTATTTTTTCTTTTTAGAAGGATAAAAACAACTAAAAGTAAAAAATAAGTTACAACACCCCTCAGAATAAATAGCTAGATAATCATACCTTGATCACTATATTTATAGGACCCTAACAAGGGCTACCATAACCTTCTCAATACTTGATTGAAATTGTTCTTCTCATTGATATATTTCCAAAGGGGTATTATGCACCATAAATGGAGTTTATATGTGGAATTTATAGCCCTCGGAAATTGATGTGTTAACTAGACTCCTCAATGCCCACGTTCCTTCCACCATTTCATCTCTGAGGGTTAGGGTTTTAGATCTTTTGATTTTTTGCCTCTTAAGTTTTAGTACTTTATGTTAAAAAGTACATTGCAATATGTTATAATGGAAAATATTTTATAAATGAGGATAACCAACACTTCTCTTAATAGATAAACTACCACCATTCTAGATAGCTTGTATTTATTTGCATTCTACAGTCTTTTTCCATTTAATTTATTTATAGAATTTGGTTCTCTCCATTTTATTGTTCTTTATACACTATTTTTGTGTATTTCCATTCATATCCTTGTATTTCATTTCAACCTTGATCCGTATTGGATCATTATATTTTTTTCATCCATATTGATGCTTTCATAGTGGAAAATGTGGAGGAATCAACACATAGTACCATTTTTACTAGCAGGATCGAGTTTTGGAGAATAGGGTTTGAAACCTTTCGGGAACATTTTGAGGCATCAAACAACTTTTTTTGGAGGGTAAATTTTTTTGCTTTAGCATAACACATTTCTTTCATATTTTGCATATAGAGACCTTCCCAACATCGCAAGAATTACCTCAATCAAAGTTTGTATGAAAAATTTATGCCACTCAGAAGTTTACCTTCCTATTTTCACTACCATAATTTTGAGAGGATGCCACATCAACCCCCATTATTCATGGAAAATGGGTCATCCATGTGATTATAATGAAGAATATTTTATAAGAGTTTAAATTTTAACTCTCATTAGAAGTTGAGGGAGTCAAAACTAACCACTAGTAGGCTATCAGGTATGTTATAATTGGGCCACTAGGAGGAAAAGGGGTTCCATTATTTTCAAGTGTATTGTTATCACTTAAGAAGAAATTTCTAAATTATTCACATCAGTTTTATTGTGACGGTTAGGTGTTAGTCCGAGTTTAGTCTTTTCCATGTTTACTTTAGTATCTAAGTCTTAGTGTCTTAGGAGTCTTGGTAGGATGGTTAAATAAAAGTCAATAGTCCATTCTCATTCACCATTGGTCCCATAACTTACATAGATTCTCTATATCAAGCTTGTTATAAAGGTTCTTATGTGTTATGAAATGCTTTAGGTGTTTTCGTAGCGCAACACAATTTAGGTGTTTTCGTAGCGCATAACCCAGATTTTACACTGGCTGCACTACGAAACGAAGATTCGCGCAATCCGTAGCAAATCTTTCTTAGTTTCCATATCTGTCAAATTCAGTTATGGTTGCATCATCCACTGTCAGCTTATACACTTTGCCTATCTTGTCCAACCGCTTATCTTCATCATTAGAGTCGTTAGGTACCTTGGTACGCTCGGATTGCAAGTTTCAAGAAGAGCCAGGTATTCACAGTCATAATTATGATTGTATTCATTGCATGAGGAACAAATCAGCAAATGTTAAATTTGAATTCCTTGAATGTCAAGCGAGGCAGTATTCAAGCGAGGCAGCGATCAAAGGTTGAGACAGTGCCAGTCTATCAAGTTTTCATTACGCTGAAGTCTCATGGAAGGATCTACAGAAAGAAAAAAGCACAGGTCAAGTAGATGTTTGAGGAACGAACCTGAAGGTTTAGACATTATCTTGAAGAACAGAGAAGTTGAGCATGCATTCAAGCAGGTTGGATGTTGGAATTTTTGCGAGAAACTCCAGGGAGGTCATGCACAAATCACCATGGAATTTGCCTTGAATTTCACAGGACTGAATTCAAAGGTTGGGATGCTTGAATTACAAATCTCACCAGAGGTAATATCCACAATTACATTCCAAGGGGACAAGAAAGTTGGTTTAAAAATTTCAAATTTGATATGACCCCCTGCAAAGAATTTCTGAAGCCGGAGTTCATTGACTCAGATTTAAACAAGTCTGTGCCTAGAAATTATGTCAAGGACTCATATGCCAATTTGCTTACCTGCATACAGAGGTACCTTACCTGTGAAGGGAGATATAATAAGGTGTATTCATATCATTTCAAGCTTTTGCTGCATTTCAAGGGAAAGATATCTCTTGATTTACCTTTCTACTTATTTCGTAGCCTAAGCAAAATGTGTGACAAGGTGTAGCTAAGGAAAGAAGCCTGTGAGACCTCATTGTTTCACCAGGCTTAGTTAAGTTTATCGTTCTGCATGAACTCCAGAGAGTAGGTAGGGATTGGCCCACGTTCATGTTTATGTCTGGCTTTAAAAATGAAACTAGTCTCAGCCCCCAAGCTATGAAAAATTCTCCACCAACAACTGGTCATCGTACAGAAACAAGATCCAAGAGATTCACAAAATTGAAAGCTAGGAAACAAGTAAGGGAGCCCGCCAGATCAATGGTTATCCAAGACACACCCCAGCAGTGCCTGAAAGAGAAAACTCAGATCAAAGAAGGTAGACGTGAATCATCTACAGGATAAGTAGTCCAGAGAAGAATGACCAGGAGTCAATTAGCTAAGGAAAAAGGCAAGGAGGTGGTTGCTGAGGAAAGCCCTATTTCAAAAAGAAACTTGAATTACTTACTGCAAGCCATTGATATTGAATAATCTCCCCTGGTTCAAGCAGATTTGATAGAATCAGGTAAAGACAAGACTAAAAGAATCAAAGCCTCAAAAAAGCTCAAGTTTGATGATCAGGTTGCTCAATTTGTCTTTAAGCCAAGAAGACCGATGACAAGGAATTTCAAACAGATATAGGAGATACTGCCAGAAGCAGGTGAAACAGAGGAGATCTTAAAAACTCATGACAAGCCTGTGACTTCGTTAGAAACATCATCACAGCTGCATAAAGAAGATAGAGGGAAGGCAATTACCCCGCAAGAGGAATATAGTGTTGAAGAATTGAAAAATAAGTTGAGGTTAGCAAATCTTGAAATTGCTAGATTGAAGAAAGCCTCTAGGAAGCATGCAATCAAGGAAACCCATTTTGACAAAATGCAAGCTCTGTGGGAAGACAAAACATTTCAAATACTCGAGCTGGTCGATTGTAATGCACAATGTTATACCTAGACAGTCCCTGCAATAAAGGAAGCAACATTCATCAGAAGGGTTAACATGAAACTGAGAGTTGGGATCAGAGTTATGAAAAAGAAAATTGAAGATATGAAGATATAGCTAAGCCAACAGGAAAGGCTTCCTTAGCTAAGGAGAATCTCACAGCAAGTAAGGTTAAATTCCAAATTTTGATGATTTACCATGTTCAATTTTGGATAGCTTCAGGGCAGATGAAAAGGACATGTCAATACAAAGAAACCCAAGATAGTCAAATTTTGGCTTGAAACTGTGTTTTGGTGATTACACAGCAGTTTCGTAGCGCGCTACGAAACTGCTGAAGATGATGCCTAATGCACAGCAGTTTCGTAGCGCGCTACGAAACTGCTGTAGCTGCATAATTAAAACTCAGTCGACCAATTTTGAGGGACCGAGGGGAAATTTTTGAAAGGAAGTCTCAGAAAAAAATCATTTACAATGTGCAAACAACCAGCCAGGGCAAAACAAGCGGAAGGAAGTTATATGAACTTTAAACTTTTTGCTATACAAATGATCATAGCTAGTATTGTGAATAAATTTTTAATCAGCTTTGAAGAGGTTTTGTCATCACACATGTATATGGGAAAGGCTTACAGCACATGAAGAACATGGCACTCCAATAGATTGTTGGGTAATTAAGAAGATCAACATGGTTAATTGGTTCCGAATATCTTTGAGGAAACCAAAAGCAGAAAAACAGGGGCAGTTTCCTACTTCTCAGCAGCAGTAAAGGGATAAGACATTAAGGACCAGTAAGGAGCATCAAACGTCCACCACAGCTAAATTGAAGGAGACCACTTGTCAGAGAATGAGATTTGATTGTAATTAATGCTATTACCAGCATGATGTGGAGTTAGACTCCTAATTGTCTTAGGTTTCTAAAATGTATAGTTAGCGGTTTGTTGCATTTAATAATTAGTTAAAGTTTGAATAGGTGTCATAGCACGCAGAATTCGAGTTCCCCTCATGCTAGAGGAGAAATCTCAGATCTCTATATATAGCAGAAGAGCTAATGTACAAAAGGTTGGAAAATTATTGAGAAAAGCTCTTATATTGTGCTTTGTGTAAAGACTCTGTTTTCTAGTAATACAGTATTGGCCTTGCTTCTCGGGAATCATAAATAATTCGATGTTATGGATGTCTTGTGTTTTCTTCTTCCTATTATCTACAGTGTTATGAATGTGTGATCACTTAGAAATCACTTACAGTGCTCTAATTTCCTGCATGCATTTGTAAACTGTGTTGGTCCCCTATGTGTTTGATATGTTCTACATATGTTGGATTCTGAATGCCCTGACTTCTATGCAAAGCTAACTCTACTATCAATACTGAAGCATATCTAACTCCATAAGCCCAATGTATACTTTCTAATTTTATTTCAACCACTCACATTTTAGATTTGTTTTACAAGAGTTGGCCATCTTACTTATAATAAAAAATCATTAATCCTGTGAGAGAGCCCTCTCAGGTTGGGGAGGCTAAGCCTCAGCCTAAAGTTGGTTTGAAATAGTTACTTGAAGTCTACCTGATCATAGCAGCCTATCAGGGTCTGATTTTGAGATAACATGTATCATATTCCATAGACAAATATAGTAGTCGAGAGGGATAGGGAGAGAGAACATAGATAGGATTTATGCATTATAGTAGCCCATGTTCCACAAGACATACTTCTTTGTACTCACAACCAATTTCTATAGAGAGAAAGAGAGAAAAACGGCCTCACCTTCCGGTTGGGTTTTCTCTCGAAAAAGATTTCCTAGGATATATCTTGAGTCAAATGTATTTGTGAGTTTTTATTTCACTCTTCTCAATTTTCTACATAAATTTTAATTTGAATGCATACACAATAAACAAAAATCTACAAATCCATAAATATAAAGAGAAATAAACCCTAATAGTGTAGATTTTGGATTTTTAAATATAGTTTTATTAGAACCGTTGTGACAAATTGTCTAGTGGAATATCCATGGAAATTTACAAATCAACTCTTTATACAATACATATCATCATTTTTGTAATATATCTATCTCTTGTAGATAATCATCAATCTTGTTGAAGTAGTTCAATTTCATAATTAGAATTTTATAGCCTCTTTCCACCTTTATCCATTTAAAATTCTAAATGATCCTTGTTTTTTTGTCAAAGAACCAACACAACAAATATAGGGTATTGGGCACAACCAATGATGGTGCAGGTGTTGGGTACCATTGACATACACCCTTAGTGTTCCATCAAAAGAGAAAATTGACTCACTTGACCTTGACTTTCACTATCTTGGATTTGAATTGACTTAATAGGCTTGGCTTAAATAAACTTGGCTTTGACTCTTTTTGTCAATTATTTTTAATGATTTTTCTAGAAAGATTATTACTGACTTCAATTTTACTTTGATTCAACATTCCAAACTCTTCAATTAATTTTGATGATTTAATTAGTGAATTCATCAAATTTTATGAATTCAACAATAACTAAAAAATTCAGAGAACACACTAGAAATATCTATGAGGATAACCTGAAGACACCTTCACATTGCCCCAAATTTGTGTTACAGCCTACAAATATTGCATGAAATTTTTTTATTGTAGCTTTCACAAACCATCAAAATTTAATCAGTAAAAATCTCACTAATTAGATTAATTGAAAAAATGAAAGATAACAATTTGAATAATCACTAGGGTTTCCTATTTCCAATTGTTATCTTGTAAAAATATGGTTTATATAGTGAGAAAAACATGTTTTTCACTTACGATGTTCATTTTTCCACATTGGATGAAAATTTTCAGCAATATTTTTTCCTTCAAATTTGACATTTTAAGTCCATCTTAAGAGGGATTTGGTCAAGTTTAGAGATATTTCCAATGATACACTAATTGCTTAATTTTATTGTGTATAATGACCATAATCTACATTTTAATGAATGCACATTCCATGATTACACAAAATCCATTTTTTATATGACCAATGTCCAACCAAAGATGAATCCTAAAAACATAAAAATACCCTTTGATGTTTCTGAATATACTTTTCAACACATATTAATAATTGAAAATAGATCAATAATGAAAAAAAGCCTTAATTTTACAGGTAACCAATCTAGAAACAACAAGTTTCCCCTTCATTGATGCCTTCTTTTTGGATTGCAAGCATTTCAAATGCTAGTTCTCTCTTCTCCATTGTAGCTCATGGTCATTAGAACCATCACAGTCATATACACATCATTCTCATTGTAATATCATCACCAGAGAAACCACAACTCTAATACCAAATTTTATGAATATGTACATAAAATAAAAAAATAAAAAAAAAATAAAAAAAAAAAATTGACACACAAAATTTCACCATAAAAACACATATACTTTAAACATCACATTGCATTGATTTCTCACATATCATACATATATTTCTTTTAAAAGAGTACATGGTGACCATAATAAACACGTCATAATAAGATATTTCATTTAACCATATAGTAATATTAAATAGTTTCCCAAGAGATTCCATAAGATCCTCCTCTCTCACTTATCTATGGAGTCTTCATTCTTAGTTTCATGCATTCACATTTATGCATGGTTTACATTATTAAATATCACAAGTAACAATTATTTTAACTTGCCTATGAACAATGCCTCTTTACATTTATGCTTATTTACCCAATAAACTTTCTTCACAATTTATAAGTTTAGATTTCTTAATTTTGTGTTATCCTTTTCAATTGTGATATTAGAAATATTAAATTGAAAATTAATTAAGGATATAACAAATAATAAGAGTGGGGAGATAGTTGTTATATTTTTGACAAGTACTTAGAGGAAATGATATCTTACATGGCCCAAACCTTTCCATGTGAGAAAAGAATCCATCACATATTTCATTAATTCATCCATTACTAAAAGATTTTCAACATTAAGTTTACAATGTGATTATATTGATTTAAAATTGGGTTAGTCTAATTAAGAATACAATGGGTTAGTCATCAAGGTTCTCCATCAAACCATATGTACTTCTATGCAACATAGAATTTTATTACTTTTTTGTTTCTTCTGAAAAAGGAAATAGAAAGTTGTGAAGGAACAAGGAAACTATTTGACTTTTGTTGCTTTTATGTGGCAAGCATAGTATTTATGTTCTTGAAATTAAATCTATGATACCCCTTATGGCAAAGGGTGATGTTGAAAACTAATCCTAAAGGAAACATTAAATTGCATACAATTAAGAGCAAAATATTCACTTATTAATAGAGAGAATTAGCAAGTGTCCATTGCAAATGAAAAACTAGCAAGAAGTTTGATTATTTTCCTTTTAGTTTTAGACTAGTGTTGAATATTGTGCCTCCACCTCTGCTTTGAGATGTGGGAGGATTTATTTTCAAGGTTCTACATGAAGCTATATATATTTCCCCGCAACTTTGACTTTTATTACTTTTGTAAATATTAAGAAAAAGGAAATATATTTGAAAGAAGGAAGGACATTAAGAATGATACAGAACCTAACCATACGATTTAGCATTGCTACTATTTGGAAGCTACTCCATATTGATCTTCCACCTCAGTGATTGGATCACTTATTAGTTAAACTTTTACTTTCCCTTCACACTAAAGAGTTAATTTTTTGTCTATACATTAGGAAGCTTCCTAAGAATCTTTTAAAAATATGCTTCCATAAAGTTTCATCATGCATAGGTCTTAAAAGGATTTCTTCAATATACCCATAAGTGTGATCCCTAGAATCCAATGATGAAGTATCTATAAAGTCTATTTTTTTTCCATCATTAGTATGTTGGGAGTGTACGATGGTGCTTATATAGTCTTGCTTATTGATTTTCTAATAAATCTTGATTTTTTGGAAAGAAATGGTGCAACACGTTATTTGTAGACAACTAATATTATATGTCCACTAGTATTGGAAAAGATATGAACATTTAGTGGATCCATTTGTCCTAGTTATTGCAACTAATGTTATACAATATGTTGAAATAACGGGATCACACTTGAAAACCTTAAAAGTAATTTCGAACACATAATCAATAATTCAACATACTAGGCAAGTAAAACAAGCATTTTTAGAAAAAACTCACAAACTCACTCTTAAGTATATTAAAGATGATTTCAAATGCATAACAAATACATTAACTTATGCATTTCTAAGATGTTAACAAATGCATTAACTTATGGACTTACTAAGCAAACATAATAAGACTTCTTAGAAAAAGGTCGCAATAATTTGTTTGTAAATATTGGATGAAGACTAGATAAATTTGACCATTATGTGGATATATATGTTTTGGAATTAAGCATTAAACTCAAATATCACATTCTCTTGGTCTTAGAAAAACTTATTTATTTCTTTGCAATACAACTATTTGATGAAGTAGACACAGTTTACCACTAGGTAGATGTAGATGTGTTGGAAATAAGGCTTGCACTATAATACCACACTTTTTATTGGTCTTCTTACTTTCGATTAGCTTGTATGCCTTCACTTCTTTTTTCTATGCAAAGGGAATTTGTAATTTCATTAAAATAAAATTATGAAATTATGTTCTATATATGCTAAAAAGAATTCATAGTATCCTTCAGAAAAAAGGAGCCATAATTCTGTGAATGAGTCTTCATCGCACATCTCATATTGACCAAGACCAAGACAAATCCATTCAAGGTTTGTATTTGATATCATCCTTATATGAAAGATGCATTGTATTTTTCCTTATCTCTAAACCATCAACCCTTGTAATTAGGGGGGAAATGTTGACAACAATCTTATTATTACAAAAATTATATACCCAAAGTACTAAATCCTCAACTCATATAGTGAATATGGATTCTAAAGAAGCACTTAAAAGGGGGTTGTTTGTTTCTACGCCTTCAACTATAAGTTAGTTTATCGAATAAAACCCTTTTTTCCTAAAATAGGAAAGATCACTGTCCATCTCAAATATACGGTGGGTTGTGCTATGAGTTATTGAAAGAGATGAAGCATATGTACTTGAAACAATTTTAAGACCCAAAAATTGGTCCTGCAATTTTTTTGGGGTGAAAATGGTTTGCAAAACACACATACACACATATATGGTAAGTGGATGTTACAAACAACTAAGTTATTGCTACCAATACAATCAAACTAACTAGACTTCAACATGGTTCATATAATCAAGTCATAAAGTTCAAATCCATGTTTGTAAGTTTGTTGTTGCATTTTAAATATAAATAATTTCTTCTATATATGTAAACATAATACAAATAATTTCGAAGCAATTTAATCTATAGATAATAATATTGACATCATGGATAGATGAAAAAATCAAATTGAATATAAACCTACAATCTATTCAATATAGTGTTGCAAAACCATGTAATTTCCTTGTTGACAATATGATAATGCATACTAGCATGAAGTTGTTTGAATAATTAAAAGTTTAAAAAAATATTAACATTACATGAATGTTGGAAATACCTAAAATATTTGTCATTCTTCACTTCATAAACTAAAATGTACAAGAACTTTGGTCACTTGATGTAGAGGCATCATTCCTTATTGCATTTGTATCGATAAGCAACTTGGATACGCTTCGTCTCAATCTTCTAGAAGCAACTGCATTTGCCTCCAAATCCTCTTTGATACTCTCCAACATCCTTACCACAACTCTCATAGTTGGTCTTTCTTCTGGTGAATGTTTTGAACAAAGCAAACCAACATGTAGCAAATCTAGTAGACATTTATATACTTTGTTCTCATTAATTTCATCTCCACACACCTCACTAAAAAGGCTACTTTCAATTACCTCATTCACATTGTTTGGGTATGCAAAGTTCACCCAATTGTGCAAGTTTAAGTCTCCCACAAACATGTGACTGGTTGGTTGTTTTCTGGTGAGCATTTCCAATAACATAATTCCATAGCTATAAACATCTCCCTGGGTGGAAACTGTTCCACTCAATCCATACTCTACAGTAAAAGAAACATTCATTAAATTTTACTCAATCAATCAATATAAATATTGTTAATGAGAGAATAAAAATGAAAATGTTGTTTGATAAAAACATACCTGGGGCAATGTAGCCAATGGATCCTCTTAGAGCAAGTGATGAAGCATGTGAATTTGTAAAGCTTTCACCAATCAACCTTGCAATACCAAAATCTGTGACATGGCCTAACATATTTTCATCCAAAAGTACATTGCTAGGCTTTATATCACAATGTACTACTTGCACAAAACAATCATGATGAAGATATTCCATTGCATGGGCCACATCTATGGCAATGTCTAATAGTGTTTTCAACTCCAGTTCACACACATCCTCACCATTATTTTCATCTCTTTTAGGATACAAATGCTTCTCTAAGCTTCCATTAGACACAAACTTGAACACTAAAGCTTTGAAATGGAGGTTGGAACATGAGGTTATGATTTTGACTAGATTTCGATGTTGAACCTTCTGGAAGACACTGCATTCTGCTTTAAAACTCTTCTCACTCTGTTCATTTTGCAATTGGAAAACCTTCACAGCAACAGGTGTGCCATCATTCAAAATTCCTTTATAAACTGACCCAAAGCTCCCTGTTCCCAACAAGTTGGCTTTGTCAAATCCATTAGTCGCTATGTGAAGCTCTTGATATGAGATCCTTGGATGCTCTAACTTTTGGAAAATAGATCTTGAAACATGAATGTTTTGTATATGCATATTCCCTCTCCATAGGAATCTTAAAAGAAAACAACAGAGTACAAAAGCGGTAGCTCCACCCACTGTCAATAGCACTCTTTTGACAATTGTAGAATGACCTTGACCTTTTGGTGTCGGACAAGGATATAATTGGAATATTTTTGGTCCACAGAGGTTGGCATTTCCATTTAAGGACATGGAAATTGATTCATTTGCAAAAATTCCCCCTGTTGGAATTTCCCCAGCAAGCTTGTTGAAAGATAAATTTAAATATTGAAGCATTTTCAGCTTGTTGAGAGTAATAGGTATTGTCCCAGATAAAAGGTTGGAAGAGAGATCTAGGCTCATAAGGCTTTGCAAATTTTCAAGTGAATCTGGAATAGAACCTTGGAAGGAATTCCGAGATAAATTCAGCGAAATTACTTCAACAGAACTACCAAGTGTAGATGGAATGACTCCACTCAAGTGATTAGCAGAGATATCTATAGCTTGAGCCATTGAAATTTTACCAATCTCCATGGGCAAGGAGCCTTCTAATAAATTCCAAGACAAATTCAAATAGAAATTTAGATTGTAAAGCTTACCAATCTCACGTGGTATGTTTCCAATGAGTTTATTGTGTGACAAGTCGAGCAATTCCAAATTTGTACAGTTTCCTAAGTTGGAAGGTATGCTCCCTGATAATTGGTTGTGATGGAGGTGGAGAAATCTTAATTGTTTAAGGGATGCAAGGGAATTGGGAATCTTTCCAGAGAGTATGTTTTCACTGATGTCCAAGAGACCAAGTCGTTGTAAATTTTCAAAGTCATCAGGGATGTCTCCTTGTAATTTGTTGTTTCCTAAATATAATCTTTCTAAATTTTTAAGTTTTCTTAAAGATGGAATGCTACCATTTAATGAATTTCCAGATAAATTTAGATAGGTTAGGCTAGTAAGATTGCCTATATGTGGAGGGATGGTCCCTTCTATCAAGTTGTTTGCTAATGTTAAGTAAGACAAATTGGTAGAAAGTTTTCCTATGGCAAGGGGTAAGACACCAGCGAGTTTATTGTCTCTCAAGTTTAGTTCTTTTAGGTGGGAACAATTCATAAGGGCTATCAGAAAAGGCATGGTTCTAGCACTGCCACTATTAAGCTTATTAGAATGCAAATATAATTCTTCAAGGAGGGATAGCTTACCTAATGTGATGGGCATGCTCCCACTCAACATGTTTTCGGATAAGATGAGCTCTTTGAGTTTTGAACAATTTGCAATGGAATTTGGTATCTGTCCACTAAGTTGATTTCCCCATAAATAAAGCCTACTCAAGTTAACTAGATTTGACAAAGAAGTGGGAATGGTTCCAGTGAGTTTGTTTTGGGAAATCTCCAAGTCAACCAAAGTAGAGATATTTGACAAAGAAGGGGGAATTGAGCCTGATAATTCATTGTCAAAGAAGTGAAGGGTTTGGAGACTAGTGAGTTGGCCGAATTCTTTTGGAATGCTACCAAAGAATTTGTTTTTAGAGATATCCAAGTCAACCAAGAAAGAGATATTTGACAAAAATTTGGGAATATAACCTGACAATTCACAATAACACAAGTAAGACCATTTTTAAGTCACTCAAAGCTTTTAAGATATTTGATAAAAAGGGAGATAATTTTTTGCAATCTCTAAAATAATCAAAACGGAAAGGTATTCAAAGGAAGAAGATTCATACCTGTGAGAATGTTGGCTCCTAAGTAAAGCTGCTGCAGATGTGTTAGGGAACCCAGCTCATGGGGAATACTTCCAGTCAGATTGTTGAAGGAGAGCGCCAAGTAAGCCAAATTTGTACAATTGCTCAGATAACTCGGAATATGACCATGGAGGGAATTGCCAGAAAGATCAAGTGATTGGAGATGAATGAGAAGGCCCAATTCTTCAGGAATGCTTCCTGCGAAAGCTTGTTTGTGAAAATTTAAGTCACTCAAAGCTTTTAAGATATTTGATAAAAAGGGAGATAATTTTTTTGTAATCTCTAAAATAATCAAAACTGAAAGGTATCCAAAGGAAGAAGATTCATACCTGTGAGAATGTTGGCTCCTAAGTAAAGCTGCTGCAGATGTGTTAGAGAACCCAGCTCATGGGAATACTTCCAGTCAGATTGTTGTAGGAGAGCGCCACTAAAACCAAATTTGTGCAATTGCCCAGATCACTCGGAATGTTTCCCTCGAATTGATTGCGGTGCAACCCGAGCTCCCTCAAACGGAAAAGGCGTCCCAGTTGACGTGGGATATAACCGTGGAGGGCATTGTTAGAAAGATCAAGGTAATGGAGAAAGGACAAATTGCCGAGGTAAGGAGAGATGATGCCCTGCAGTTCCATGTTAGAGAGGTCGAGAGAGACGACTCTGTCCATGTGACGGCGGCTGCAGGTGACGCCGGGCCAGTTACAGAAGGGGAGTGCGAGACTCCAGTTGGCCATGGAAGCATGAGGATCACTGCTTATTTTGTTTTTGAAAGCTAAGAGAGACTGTCGATCGTCATGAAATGAATGCGGAGAGGAGGAGGAGACGGAGATGAAGGAAAAAGTGAAGATGAAAAAGAGGAAATGAAGAGGAAAAGAAACAGAGAGGAACGACATGGTGCTGGAAATGGAAATGCAGAGGAGAAATTGGAATGCTGGAGAGACGGGCAAAGGATAGTATGAATGTGAAGGATGGTCACGAGTATTTATAAAGAGAGGGGGGTGAATCGTGTAATTTTTCGTCCTCTCGTCAACGAGCGAAGGAGCGGATGAAAGAGTGTGAAGATGAGGCGTAATTTCTAGTGATCAACATTCAGGTCGGTCGTTGAGTGATCTACATCTGATTATTTTATTATTTATATTAAATAATAAAATCTATTTTATTTTTACGCCGTAAGGCGTTTCCCTCTGAGATCAACTCCCCTCTTTGCTTACTTGTCATCTTGTAAGCCACACGATTATGTGTTAGACGATTGCAACAATTTCGGCAGTTGATTCAAAAAGGTTACTCAAACGGTTTGGGCGTTTCATTTGGCACCGCTTCGGATAGTTTCATCCGCGCACTGTGTTAAAGCGTCTTCATTCTGGGGGAATTCCAAGCTTCATCACGTTTTGTTCGGTCGCTTGTTTTTCATCCTGTTATCGCAGTTCCGATATGCAGTAGGAGGGTATCACGTTCCCGTGAACACTCAAATTTTGACCCCGCTGAGTTGCAACAACCATTGGATTCTTTTGGCGCTGGCATGACTGTGGATCTATACGAGAAGGCAGCGGTTACTGAGCCATAAAAGCAGAGCGGTGATATGTAATCAACAACAACCGTTTATTTTGCGAAGGATTTGAATTCGCGACTTCAACAGATATCTCTCAGGTTAATTAACACGCCTACGGAATCCAACGTCTCATTCGGAGTAAAAATAAAGCCAGAGTCAAGGCACATACGGATCGATCGTTACAGTCTTAATGGTTTTGATAGCGGTATGGTTCATTATCAATTTAAAGCATGGTGCTTGGTTTGGGCAATTATTCAACAATCATGAGAAAGTAGATCTCTAAGATCCAATTAAAAAAAAAATACCATTCTGCCTGTGGAGCTGAGGAACATTTATAGTGAAGTACTGGTAGACAACAATGAAGGCCATCCACAACGTTGTTAGGTGCTGGGAATTATTCATGCAATGGGATTTATTCACACAATGGCAATTCCAGGATCAAAAGTTTTCTGGCTTCTGTTGGCCATAGTGGGAGTTGTAATTCATGCATGTGAGTAGTTATTCATGTATATTTTCTTTCGGTATCAATTGGGTTTTGCTTATTTTCCGAAATTGTGTACTGAAATAATTTCAAGGGGACACAATTCCATATTGTTCTGATACTTTTTTCTTGCTTATGGCATTCTGATAGGTTTGGGTTTGCTTGTTTGAATGAATCATCTGTAAAGAAAACTTGGACTAAATTCCACGGGTTTCTTATCTTTTCCTGTTGGTACTAACATATATGTGCTTCTGAGTTCCTGACCTTTTCCTGTTGGTACTAGCATATATTTGCTTATTGGGTTCCCCTCAGTTCAACCAATACCCTTGCTACAAGTAAATCCCATGGTTTTCTAATGTTTTATCTCTGAATGTGTCTGTTTCTGATATTGATCGGCTTTCCCTTTAAGAAATCTTTCACTAGATCAAATTTACTTGGTAAAATACCGTAGTTCTATCATGTAAACTGTCTGGCTACACTTAGCATCTCATTCTTGAAGGCAGTACTGATTATCGTTCTTGGAAGGCAGTACTGATTATCCCCACTAGCTGCAGTTGAGATTGTTGTGCCAGGGTACCTAGGATACTGTTGGAAAAAGAAAATCATGTGTTTATGTAATGTTTTTAGAAAAAATGTACATTTTTCTTCTGATATTCGTTATGAATTTCCTTTCTGAAAATTTAATGGACTGAGATAACATGTTTTCCCATGGTATTTCCATTGTTTTCAGTCATTCCGATAAAATTCATGATTTTGTTACACCTTATACTAGCATTTCCATCTATTTGATTATACAGAGATCCTGCATAAATTTCACTAGTTGTTCAATGCCTTCACTTTTTCTTTTTGTCATTGTTCCACAGATGCAGAGGATTACACCATTGGTATCGATTATGGGCAGCTTGGCGACAACCTGCCCTCCACAGAAGAAGCAATTCACTTGATCCAAACAATGAAGGCAGGCAGGGTTAAAATCTATGATACTAATCCAGAAATCCTAAAGGCTCTCGCGCACACTGGTATTAAGGTCTCAGTGATGGTTAAGAACGAAGATATTGCCAATGTCTCGGCCAACCAGTCATTTGCAGACAAATGGGTGAAGAATAATGTTGTTTACTTCTATCCTGCAACCAAGATCAATATAGTCCTGGTGGGGAATGAAATTTTATCAGACTACTCCAACAACTAGACCTGGTACCAGCTAGTGCCCGCTATGCTGTGAATCAGGCGAGCTCTGCTTAGATATAAGCTGCATCATATCAAGGTAGGAACCCCTTCTGCTATGGATGTGCTCAACACTTCATTTCCTCCATCTGGTGCTTTTCGGGATGATGTTGCAGAAACTGTCATGAAACCAATGCTCGAGTTTCTGACTAGAACGAGATCCTAGTTTTTTTATTGATGTGTATCCTTACTTTGCTTGGTCTTCTGATCCTACAAATATTTCTTTGGAATATGCCAGTTTTGGGGATCATGATAAAACTACACCGATCCTAATGGCCTTGTGTATACCAATATGCTGGACCAACAGCTTGATGCGGTTGTAGCTGCGGTGAGCAAACTGGGTTATGAGGACATTAGGTTAATCATAGCTAAAACTGGGTGGCCCAATGCCGGTGACCTTAATCAGTTGGGTGCCAACATCTTTAATTCAGCCCATTATAACCGGCGGCTCATAAGGAGAATGCTTGCAGATCCTCCCCTGGGAACCCCTCGCAGGCCCAATCAATTCATCCCCACATATATTTTTTCATTGTTTAATGAGGATCAAAAGTCTGGACCGGGAACTGAGAGACATTGGGGTTTGTTGTATCCAAATGGAACCAGGGTTTATGAGATTGATCTCACTGGCGAGCTCCAGGATTCGGAGTATAAGCCTCTCCCTCCTCCACCTCCACCCTACACTGGCAAATTGTGGTGTGTTGTAGATGTTAATGCAAATGTTTCTTCCTTGTCGTCTGCTATTAATTATGCCTGCAGTCAGGGAAACAACACCTGCGCTTCCATCCAGCCGGGGAAGCCTTGTTATCAGCCTAACACGGTTATTGATCATGCATCATATGCCTTCAACAGTTATTGGCAGCAATTCAAGAACTCAGGGGGCACTTGTTACTTTAATGGAGCTGCAACACTAGTCACACAGGACCCCAGTAAGTAAAATCATTTTACTCTGTATCTATATCAATGTCTAGTTTGCTTTGCTTGTTTAGTTTTTAAGCTGTTTTAGAATGAACTTGCCTGCCCTTGGCTCTAAATCTTATTGAATTTTGCCAACTATTTTTGTTGTCTAGCTTGAATATCTTTTGGGTCAGGTATGTTTGCCTTCAGCTTGAATCTACTATACTGTTTAGGTTAGGTTCATTTGCCTTCACCTTCAACCTGAATTATACTGTTTAGGTTAGGTTCATTTGCTTTCACCTTCAACCTGAATTACTGTTTGAGCTAAGTTTGAGGTATATTTTATTTTTGCTTGAATCGGCTGTGTACTGGGACCTTTGTGTTTGTTATAAACAAACTAATCTCAGTTCTAGGTCTGATGTTTTCTTTTTTCATTTTTTTGGCATGAATCTGCTCAACATCTTATATTTGATGTGTATTTGGCATGAATCTCCTTCGCTTTTTAGCCTTGGCAGTTTTGTTTAAGCTGAATCTGCTTCGCTTCTAAAGCTTGATGTTTTTACCTTTTGCTTCAATCCCTTCACGTGCTGGACATGTGTTTGTTTCTGGCAAGAATCTGCTTCACTTTAAAATCGTCATCTACATGTTCCCTGTATGAATCTGCCTCGCTACTTAGGTCTGAATCGATTTCATTTTCTTGGGCTGGAATTTTTTATTTGACAGATATCAGAGTCATTTAGCAAATATGGGTCTATCATCAACTGACACATTTGTGTTATTTTATGTTGCAGGTCATGGAAGTTGCACATACCCATTCACTTGACTGATCTGCAGGGAATGTGGAAGCAGACGTTTTCTCTCCATCTGACCTATTTGCAGAACTGTCTCCAGATGTCTAGCTTTGTTGAATGCAGTATTTTTGTCAGTTCTAGTCGTTCAGAAGATTACACTACTGATTCAATTCATTGTAGAAGCACTAAATTTTTTATCTTAGAGGAACTGGTTACATAGCATCCTTGTAATTGATAGCAGGGAGTCCTCATATATATAGTTATCTATCAGTTTAAACTTTATAGATCCCATATTTCTAGGGATCTCTATAACTGTTGTTCTATCTGTTACTGCACCTCTTTGCAATGGTCTAATGAATGATAAATGCTTTTGAGCTTTCACCATCCATATGTTGATATTTAAGGAAGAATCTCTGTGTTTCCTGGTGATTCTGTGCCTGATGGATCTCTTTGGCTTTGTGTTTAGTTTACTTGTTGGCTGGTGTGTGTTTAGTGGTATCCAATCTGGGTATCACACATTGCAGGAGTGTGCTATCTTGTCTTAATTCTTAAGAGAAACAATGCTCTCCTCCTCTTTACAAGGCTTGTTGAGTCTCTGAGCTTAGTTAGAAACAAGTAGTATTTTCAGTTTGACCAAACTTAATTAAATCTGGTTAAATCTTCAGAATTAGGGTAATGTGTTCAGATGCACCAGACTTGGTTTACATGAATCAATTTATTTTGTTGCTTTTAATCTTTTTCCCATGGGATCTAATGCATACGCTGTGAGTATGCAATTGCCTTAGATTTCAAGCTCAACTTTACTATCACTTTCAGGAAAAAGCGCTGACAATGTCATCACCACTTCATAATTATTATTACGTGACAATATGATGGCAATTCATTGAAAAATCATAATGCTTTATCTTTATGATTTGTCTCGTCTTCATGGGTCGATTGAAAGATGATAGTTCCTTCTAAGGTGATTGAAATATGATATTTTGAATGTTTTTTCAAGTTTAGAAATAGGCATTGTAATGGGTAGGACTTTCCCGAAGAGGATATATATATATATAATTCTGTAAGTTGGACAAGTGTATCAATAAGATTTCTATAAATTTCTGTAAAGAATCTATAGGTTAATAAATGATTTTTTATCATCAATATTTTTATTTTGAATTATTGTAAGTTGGACATGTGTATGAATAGGAGTTCTATAAATTTCTATAAAGAATTTATAGGTTAATAAATGATTTTTTATCTTCAATATTTTTATTTTGAATTATTTTAATTAATTTTTTTGAAACGGTGATTGTGGCTAAAAGGTTATAATTGATGTTGAAAACTGCTCACTAATAATATAATAATCTTAGTTTTTTAAGTTTATATCATTTCAAAATTAAATATCATTTAATTTTATTTAATTTATTTAATTTTTAAATAAATATCAATAATTTTTTATTATAATTTTTTTTTAAAATTATAATTATTAATATAAAAGTGTCACTTGATTTAGATGGACTTTATTTATATTTATTCTTTTAAATTATAATTTAAAAATGTCAGTAAATTTATATGGATATGTGTAAGGTGTTATTTGATAGTAACCTGAACAATGAAGAATATGAAATATCCACTATCTTGTCAATATAGATAAGAATTTGACCTATTTTTTTTGTTCTATTCCATTTTCTTAAATTCATTTTGATTGAGGATTTGTTTTACTCTCACACAAGAATATATTAACAACCCAAAACTTGGAGTGATTTCAAAGGAGTAGACATCCCTTCTTGAACTGCAATACATATTTACATTCGATGACAAGACTACATGTTGAGGTTTGTGATATATAGGGGCTAGGTTAGTAGCCTTGAGTACTATATTTTTTTTCCCATTTCGAAGAATTAAAATAACAGCGTAAAAATATTCATATCATCTATAATCATGCATATATCAAACAAATTTTACTAACGTAAAAGGATTCAAGATATGATACAATGTTTACCTTTCACAAAGAAGAGCTTAGACCACCTTTTCTTGTTCTATTGTGTTGTCTTAAATTCTTTTTAGTTGGTTAAGGGTTTGTTTTCCTTGGATGCAAGAATAGATTCACAATCCAAAACTTGGAGTGATGTCAAAGGAGTGAAAGTCTATCCTTTTATGGAACACCATCAAATTATTACAGATAGCAATTTTTATTTACATTCAGGTTCTTGGGATATCAGGACTAGGCTAGTAGCCCTAAGTACTATAATTTTTTTCCTATTTGAAAAAACTAAAATAGTAATGTGAAAATTTTAATATCATATATAGTATGTGCTTTATCTTTGTAGATAGTTCTAGGTTGGGGAACTGTCTCAAAGCATCTAAGTAAGATTTTGATTTAAATGGATGACTGAAATTTGACACATTTATTCATTGTTGTAATGTATACTTTCTATTTTGTATTAAGGGAGAGTATTGGATGTAATTCTTTTAATTGTCATTGTGAGTATCTAAGTGTGATTCTAGAAATAGTTATTTCTTTATCTGTGAGAGAGTTGTTTATGAGTCATAGATCCACTTTCATCTTATCTTATTGTCTAAAAATCAGTGATCTAATTCTTATATATGTATCTGCTTTGTGTAATCAATAAATACATACAATATGTAATATATACAGTATGATTTTACTATGATGTGATCATTTATGCAAAAGGATGCCCATACGTTGGGAAGCCTGTTCTAGCATATATTTTTGAGAACTTCTATGACATGCCTAGTTATAACTTGATAACTTGAATTTATATGGTTAGTTTATTTGCTCTTTCTACTCTCTGTCAATTTTTATGACCATCCCTTAACTGACTCTTCGTCTTTGTCGTCTCTAGCCACTATCCCGAATTCCTTGTTCTACGAAATTTGTATTCAATTCTGCAGATTCCAAGAATTCCAATAAGCTAACACTGACACTTAATTTGGTCTTTGAAATCCCATGTTCTTACGTCTATCAACCCACCATCGGGCTACCCCTCAATATTTCTCCCTTTCCTTCAGTTTCGAATTCAGTCCGGTTGTCGGTCGTTAATTAACGAAACACAGTTTCCTATCACTTATGCTCATCAGTGAGTCATTGGGCTATTTGACCACCGGAAGAGACAAATCTTGAACCTGGTTCTTTCAAAGTTTCAGCCACTTGCATTGATGGAATGTCAATTAACAAAACTTAACTACTTTCAAATTTTTTCTGTTAACCAAGAATGAAGACTTGGATCTCGCGCCTTTCATCTTTCTAGATGACCAAACGTCAACTTACAGAACTCAACCAGGCACCGATGAGTTTAGGATTACCTGGAAAAGAATAAGAAAGGTTTCCCAATATAATGAACAAACATCGTGTAATGAAAATAGTAACAAAGCTCATCAACACAAATTCACGTTAATGAAGATATAAGGTCATCGGGTTGTAACACCACAAGAACGTCCAGTGTATGTTAATCAAGATATAAGGTCATCGGGATGTAACACGACAAGGATGTCCCTCAATTTTCTCTTTAGGATAAGGCCACTTGCATTGTCACCCCCTGACCGAGTTGGGATAGGACCTCCTTCTTTAGAATATGGAAAGATGGACTTCAGTTCACCTCTATTCTAGAGAATAATTTGGAGATTGCCATGAAACTGTAGGTTCCTAAATATGTCAAGAACAAAGTTATAGAAATATAAGACCATTATTGTGAGATTTGTCCATTATAACCAGCGCATATAATCACTACCTACAGTGTCAACACTGCTCTTCTAACTTTCTACCACATCATCAAATGGCCATTACATCAAGTCCTGGAATGATGGCTTTGCAAATGAAAGCAGAGTAGGACTGTAATTAATTTTTCATGGACTAAAAGCAATGTATGCATACAATAAATATTGATATGTTTAAAAACAGTATGCAGGATCAGAATGAATGTAAGAACCAGCATGAAAAAGGTTTTGCAGCCCTGAATTTATGGAAAAGTCTTTTTGGAAGACTCACGCAATTTTGAAGCTTTCTAAGTCTACTCAGAATTCTTTTCGGCCCAAAACTTTCAATGTCAGATGACATCAGAAAAAAATGGAACCTTATCTCTCAGTAAGCGATTTTGAAGCTAAGAAGCTTGTATCAGGATCCCAAAGTCTCCCAAGGGTGTCATTGTCAGGGGTAATCAATGGTCCTCCCATATTAAGTCCGTAAATTGTTTCAAAAGCATGCTTAGATAGACCACTGTAAGTATTAGGCAGGGGCACAGCTTGAGCTGTGTCTGAAATAAGAGTGTTCGGCACAGAAACAACTTCAATGGCATTGACAAACGCAAAGGAATTATTGGAGGGAATAAATGTCAGGACCAATGTTTGTTCATTTACATTGATGAGATATTCCTTCATCACAATTGAACTATTGGATTTGGAAATTGTACAATAGACTAGAGTCTTGGGTGGCTACTGAAAATATGGCACTTGTAAGATTGTACATTTGATAAGGGAATGGAAAGAAATGTAAACGTACCCATTTTCTACCCTCGTGCCCAATGCTGAAGGTATAGGATGACTTCTGAGTAAATACTCTAGCTGTCAAATAGATACCAGAAGGAACCTGTAGATTGGAATTTGTAGTGTTAGCAAAGATGCCTTCATTGGTGGCAATCGACATATATGAGGAGGGGGTATCTGCAGTGAAGATCCGTCCACTCACTGTTGTGTTACTTTTTGATCCACAGTCTATAAGGTAGTTATCCTATGAAGTTGAAACCCCATTCTAATAAAATGACAATAAAAACAACACACAAATGCACACAATGACTACCATTTCCTTCACTTCTTTCTCTGCAGCCCAATTGTGTGGTTCTCTCTTTTCTCTGCACCCAAATTATAGGATTCTCTTTGTGTCTGTTTATTACTCTGCACCTCCAGGCAATTCCAAGAGCCTATAACTCTGCCCAGATTTCCACCCTGACCATTGAACTGATGCCGTCACCCCCTGACCGAGCTGGGATAGGACCTCCTTCTTTAGAATATAGAAAGATGGACTTCAGTTCACCTCTATTCTAGAGAATAATTTGGAGATTGCCATGAAATTGCAGGTTCCTAAATATGTCAAGAACAGAGTTATAGAAATACTAATTGGCTCTCTTATGCACCAATGTTCTTGGATCATATGCCCATTTTGTATGGAATGTCTACTAAGTGGTTCCGGTTAATGGGGCATTGATTTGAGTGTTTAATATATTCTTATTCTTTATCAAAGTATTTTTTTGCTTTATTTTCTTTCTTCAATTTATGCCTTACGGCGTTTCCTTTGCAACATCTGGTGCAAATGCTAGTATAATTATTTGTGGATGTAATTATTGAAAGAGTGAGAAAAGGCTGGAGCGGGACCCACAATTCCATAGATTTCCACCGAAATTTGGGCGTAGTGAAGACGGAGGTGGTGGTGTGATTATGAAAGTTTGGGCGTGGTGAAGACGGAAGGGAAGCATGGGAAGATCGAGTCAGAAATTTAATTATTAATTAGTGAGTCATCGCGTGCAAGACGGGAGGAGGAGGAGGCCATTGACAAGAAGTCGTTGCGTTGAGGAAGTTTTGCTTTATGGGAGTAGAATGTTTGGGCATGGTAAAGATGAGGCATAATTATTTGTGAATCGCGTCATATTACGTATGAAAATATAATTATTATTTATATTAAATTGATTTTGTTTTCCACACATTTGATTATTGCTTATTAAAATCTGTTTTATGGTTAATCATTATTAAATATCATACGGAGACCCGGAAGTTTCGCCGTGGTGGAAGGGGAGCATCATTGACGAGAAGTCGTTGCGTTGAGCCATGGCGTGCAAGACGGGAGGAGGATGGGGAAGTTTTGCTTTATGGGAGTAGAATGTTTGGGCGTGGTAAAGATGAGGCATAATTATTTGTGAGTCGCGTCATATTACACATGAAAATATAATTATTATTTATATTAAATTGATTTTGTTTTCCACACATTTGATTATTGCTGGAGCGGGACCCGCAATTCCAGAGATTCCCACCGAAAATTTGGGCGGAGGAGGAGGTGTCGTCATTATGAATTGAGGTGAAGTCCATAAAGTTTCACCGAAACTTTGGGCGTGGTGAACACGGAGCGGAAGCATCGGAAGAGGAAGAAGTAGTAGTTGCGTTGAGTCATGGCGCGCCGAGGAGGAGGCCTTGAAGTCATACTACACAGGAAAATATAATTATTATTTATATTAAATTGATTTTGTCTTCCACATCTGATTATTGCTTTATCATATTAAAATATATTTTATACTTAATAATTATGTATAATTATTCGGTCCATACAGTTCTACCGAAAATTTGGGAGTGGTGAAGTTGGGGCGCAGGAATATAATATGGAGACCCGGAAGTTTCGCTGTGGTGGAGAGGGAGCGGAGCCTTCCGTAATGGAGTTGTAATTATTACGATGTGATTCTTGGTTTTTTTTAATAGTTATGATACCTTATAAGGAAAGGAGTTTTCTAACTATTAGACTTTTTCATATTCAAATTTATAAATTATTTAAATAACATTGTATTTTTATTATTTCCCAATTAAATATTTTTTTAGTCCATTTCACTGTACACACTAATTATTTATATTATATT
>APFE030280628.1:2970-19573 GCA_000404065.3 Pinus taeda | reverse complement strand
CAGTGTTAGCCTTCCTTGCTTTCCACTTCTACTTTATTTTCTCCTTGCTCTTGCTTACAGTGGGTTGGATGGTCCCCCCAACTTCTGGATTTCCATTCTTTCCTCTAGCTTCTAGATGAGTAGCTTGTACAGATACCTCATCTATACTAGTGGGATTAAACATGAGGATGGTATGCCTCATGTAGATGTGTATACCACCAATGTAATTCAAAAGAATTTCTGGTGGGTCTAATGAGATACCCAACATCAATGCTCTCTTTCTAAATTCTTGAGTATCCCCTTGTACACTTTGCCCTTTCAACTGCCGAAGAGTTTGCCAACTCATCATGGCTTGTTTCATGTAGGCCAATGGATATAACTACTTTTTGATTGCAGCAACAAATTCACTCCAGACAGAGATGGTCTTATCATGTCTTTTCATATCAGCTTAGGTTCTGCCTTCCCACCAAACCAAGGCAGTGCCTCCTAGGCGTAGGCTTTCCATCTGAATCTTACTCTTGTCTGAGTCTATGTTTTGTACTCTGCAATACACATCAATTTGTCTAATCCAATTGTCCAACTTTTCAGCATTTAGCTCTCCATCATATATAGGAAAATCAAATTTGACATCTAATTTAATCAAGGATTCTTTCTTACTATGCACAGGGCTACTAGGAGGTGTAGGAAAGCTTTCTTCTTTTCCCTTTCCTTTTGAGTGGTCATGGGAATGAGATTCATCTTCTTCTTTATCTTGTTTAGAGCCTAATGAATCCTCATTCTTATGCTTTCTAAAGTCCCTATACATTTATTCTACCACAGACTTTATATCTAGGAAACTTTCTATGAATTGAGGGTCTGGCCCTATAGAACCTTCTTTTGATATTGTCTTCCGAGAATAGACTCTCCCAATTTCAGGATTAGTTTCCACCAACTCTCCTTCTCCTAATTTGAGCTTTGATCTAGTGAGCATTCACAGCTAAACCAACACAAGCTTGTCTAACCTTACAGCCTAGAGCTCTAATACCACTTGATCTGATAATCACCCTATGAGTGACCTCAGTTGAAGATTTATTAAACAAAAGGTATTACAGACCCATGTGCTGGTGTGTGTTCTGTGTTATTGAAACAACGGATTGATCAGATTGCCAATACACAGACTTTTTAAATGGAAAGATAGTAAAGAAATATACTAAGCAACACAAAGACACAAACAATTTTTAATAAGGAGTTCACCCTATTCTCCAGGGCTACGTCTTCGGTCCAGCTTCAATGGTGGCCTTGTTTTATTGTGTCTTACAACAGAGAAATTACATTACAGGGACTCAATATGAGTTCTCCTGACAGCAGATTTTGCTTGGCAGGGTGGTTCTTTGATTCCCCAAGCCACTCAGAGTACACAGACTCTTGTTCTTTCTACCAGCTCTGTGACCCTCGGTTTACAGTGGAAAGAGCCAAATGTGATGCTCAGTCTGGACAGATTCCTCTATGGGAAGGATTGAATCTTCAAGCTCTCTGGTGCTCGATGCTACCTATGGTCAGCTCGGCCCTCTGCCTCCTCTACTTGGCTTTACTGTTCTCTATGTTCAATCTTCCTCTCAGGGTTCACTGTTCATTGTCTCTTTGGTCGCTTGGACTCCTCTCCAAATCCTCCAACGAATTCGACTGACTCCATTCATGGCTTTAACCATTCAATCACTATGCTTGTTCGGTTCCTCTCCAACTTGCTTCGATTCACCTTCTGCAGTTGTGCTTGGAGTTCCCTGTTCGGCGTCAGCATGAATGCTCAAGGAGTGCCACGTGTCCCCATCCAACTGGTGCCAGCATGCTTCGTCGGCTCATTTCTTCGGTTATGTCATGGATACGTTCTTTCTCCACCGTGGCGGTCAACGAATTTCAAATCCCTTTAAATCGTAGCTTAATTCCCTGTCGATTCCAATCCTTTCTATTGGGCGTAATCTCAGCCATCCAATCTGGGCTCCTCCAGATCCCACGTCATACGCACACCGAGCGCAATTGACTTGCTTGACCAATAATGCACGATCACGACAGTTTTTCTCTCACCTCCACTGCCACGCATCAATCGCTGAGTGGGATCACTTTGCTCCTGTCCAAAACCTCTTACCGTTCAAGGGCACCCGATCAAAACCACCGGTTTCTAGGGCACGGGTCCCGCCTTTGCGTTTTAGTGCCTTTTCTTTTTGCACCCGCGGTTCTCTGGCTCCCAACGTGACTGAGTGCTTAACGCTTCCCCCATTTCGGCCCTGTTAATTGCGCATCAAAATCACCTCCATTTCTCGATCCGTGGCTCCCAGGGGTTGTTTTGACCTCCTACGCAGTCTCCATGGGCCTCGGCCAACGCGCTTTGACCGAGGTCCTCGTCGTTCTGCGTCGGCTGCCATGGCTTTCATGCTGTTTTGGATTTCATTAGAGATCTGTTCAACTTGATACAATCAAGGTTCTTCGTCAGTCGTTTATGGATCCAATTCGGATCAATAGGTGTGGTGCGTAGAGGATTTCAAGGCTGAGGAAGAGGGCGAGGAGATGGATTTGGGAGGGGTCATGGACATATTATTTGCTATAATTGTGGGTAAGGAGGTCATTTCACGCGTGATTGTCAGAATCTGACACACCCCTCCTGTCAGTATTGTAGGTAGTTTGACCACGTCATAGAATATTTCCCAGTACTTATAGCGAAGATGCAATAAAAGAAGACTCAAACCCAACAACCTACGCAGAATATCCAAATGATGTAATCGGAAACTCACAAAGATGAGCCTAGTGTTAATATTGTTACACGAAGCGGTATCGCCACTAGAGAAGACAAGGGGAAGCAACTAGAAGTTGAGGGATGGGTACGCAAGACTGCTGAAAAAGAAGTTGGGTTCGATTTAAGAAAAACAAAGCAAACCTTTATTGAGGCTAAGAAGAGCTTCGCGGAAGCTTCTACATCAGGAAGTCAAGGAAAGTCTGGAGGAAGCAATAATGTGCAAGGCATAGACCCTTTGTTGTTAGAGACATTTTTGAAAACTTGCATGAAGTTTTTGAACGATAGGAAGGCGGTAGAGGGGCTACATGAACTAATAGATAATTGTACGGGTAAAAATAAACTTCTATCAGTACAACGCACAATATGCAAACTGGGAAAAATCAAGAAGAGAATTGGTCGCGAGATGAGACTGCCTGTGCAAATTGGAGAGTACGAAATGGATCAGGTAATTCTTGCTCTTGGATCTGATGCGAATATTTCGTCGAAGCAAACTTGGGAGAGAATGGGGAGACTTGTACTGTAGCAGTCTCCTATCCAACTACGAATGACAAACCAACAAAATATCAATCCTATGGGGCGCCTATATGGGGTAACGATAGATATTGAAGGAGTAAGCACTCTAGCCGATTTTGAAGTGATCGAGATAGTTGATTCTAGAAACCCTTACCCTACACTACTTGGCATATATTGGGCCTTTGATATGGATGCATTCATTAATATCAAAAGGCACAAAATGACATTCGAAAGGAAGGAGATCAAGGTTATTGTTCCATTAGATCCCAGTGAGGGTGCACGATATACTAAACCAGTCCACAATTATGAAGAAGAAGATGACCTTGATCAAATCTATAAGATCATTGTGTGATGAGGACTAGATCAACCCCACTGCAGATGGACGGATCACATGGGATAGGGATAGTTCCTGCACTTTGAATTCTGATGAGGAGCTTGGAGAATTGGGAGAACTGACTACATGAAGTATCATTGATGCGCTGTAACAAGCTTACAAAGTCGCTTCGATGCATATCCATTGAGGTACACAATTTACCTTATTATGATGGTTTAGAAGATGTTAATTTTTTTTTGGATAAGTTTGTAAGGGATGTACCAGAGGAACATTGGTTCCAATCTCTAGATATTGTGTTGTGAGCTATGCCTTTTGGTTGGTGAGGTACGCATAAGGACAACTTTGTCGATTGGAAGGAGTACCGACGAATTATGAAGTTGAGGTTTGGGTACGCCAATACCCGCTTGGTGGAGAAGTACACAGGGAATGACAAACCATGCTAGCATTTTGCATGATGGATGAAAGCATGGGGAGAAGAACCACAACCAGAGTGGGTTCACATATTTTATCATACTTTAGACACCATCCCAATGAACTGGTATTTGGAAACTAAGTTGCGGCACAAGACGACAGGATGGGATATCCTGAAAGAGAGCTTTTTGTTAGCTTTTAGCTTTGAAGATGGGTTTGAGTGTATAGATGAGGCGCTCCAAAAGATCAAAGCCGCAATATTCAAAATGCCTAAAGAGGCGGTTGAGTGGGTATAACCATATTGGATTATGCAGTTGCGCCATGCACTTGAATGTTATAATGTGTTCGCGGAGGAGGGTGAAGAAGATCCCAGAAACATCAACATTACCAAGTATAAAGGACAACTTGAAGTCAATGGACCTAAGGCGAAAATCCCTGATATATCATATATTTTAAAGAATAAGCAAGTGAATATTGGATCAGAAACGCAGCTGAAGTTTGCGAAGATATGCAATGATTGGGATGAAGATATAGTTGATAAAGTCATGGAGTTGTTGCTTGAATATTAGGACTTGTTTCCCACCAATTTCTCTAATCTAAAAGGGATAGTAGGGGATTTGGGCTTCATGAAGATCACTTTGAAGCCAGATGCGTAGCTAGTAAAGTAACGCCCCTACTGATTAAATCCCAAGTATAAAGTAAAGGTGTGCAAGGAGTTGGATAAGATGCTGGAAGCTGGGATCAATGAACCTACGGAGGAGTTAGACTAGATGAGTCATATGGTGGTTCAAGAAAAGAAGCAGCAAGATGAAATTTGTAGAATTGAGGAAGATGAATGATGCATGCATCCATGACCTATTCCCTATGCCATTTACAGATGAGGTACTGGAGAATGTTGGAGGGTAGGAAGCCTATTTGTTCACATATGGGTTTTCAGGGTACCATCAGATCAATATCACATCGAAGGATCAGAGTAAGACCACCTTCGTGACTGAGTGGGGTTGTTTTCGATACTTATTGATGCCTTTTGGATTGAAGAATGCAGCCACAATCTTTTCGTGAGTGGTAATTGGGACATTCAAGGAATTTATCCACAAATTTTTGGAGGTCTACTTTGATGACTAGACAATGTTTGGATTGGTAAAGTGTCATGTTGCTAATCTGTGCCTCATGCTAGATACCTGTCAAAGAAATCATATAGCCCTTAACCTGAAGAAGCGCATATTCTTTGTACCTTATGGGATACTCTTGGGTCATATGGTTTGCAAGCATGGATCGATGATAGACCTTGCCAAGATAGCAGTGATTGTTAATTTGGAGGCCCCAAAGAACGTTAAGCATATGCGCGCAACGTTGGGCCATACCGGGTATTACAGAAAGTTCATCAAAGCATATGCACAAATAACTATGCCAATGGAAAAACTATTGAAAAAGGATGCGACATTTTTCTAAGACGAGGATTTCCAGAAAAATTTGGATGTTTTTAAGGAGAAAATGGTCACCGCGCCCATCGTAGTGTTCCCTAATTGGAAGAAGGAGTTTCATGTTCATGTAGATGCATCCTATATTACGCTGAGTGTGGTACTAACACAACCGGGCAAAGGAGATATTGACCACCCAATAGCATTTACGAGTAGGAAGTTGTCGAAGTAAGAAAAGAAATACTCGACCACAAAGCACGAAGGACTAGTGATGGTCTACGCACTGTAGAAATTTCGGCACTATCTATTAGGAGCGCACTTCAAAATGCATATGGACCATTCTACTCTGAAATACTTGGTAAACAAGCTTGTGTTGGGGGGGAATATGTGCAGGTGGTTGTTGTTGTTCCAGGAATACGATTTTGAGGTAATTGTGAAGCCTGGACGCCTGAACGCTGGTCCTGATCACCTCTCGTAAATTGAGACTGGTGATGAGCCTACGAGTTTGGAGGAAGGGTTGCCTGATGTGCAATTATTCGTTGTTCGCGTCGCAGATGATCACTTCATAGATATAATTCAATTTTTGTCTAGAGGTACAACCCCGGAAGTATATTCGACGCAACAGAAGAAAGAACTGGTGGTCTGTGTGGCTGGTTTTTCTATAATTTCTAGACGCTTATACAAAATGGGCTTTGATGAAATATTGCGCAGATATGTCCCGGAGTATGAGCGGTCAAGCATTCTTGCAGAAGCACATGGAGGAATAGCAGGAGGACATTACACAGGAAGAGAAACTGCATAGAAAATCCTACGTGCAAAACATTGGTGGCCTACTGTCCATAAGGACTCTAAGACCTATTGTAGGGCATGCAATGTTTGTCAAAGGGCAGGGAGACCATTGTGAAGATATGAATTGCCCCTGAATCCGCAAGTGATGTTGCAGGTGTTTGATAAGTGGGTGATAGAATTTGTGGGTCCAATACAACCACCAGGGAAAAAGAAAGGGGTTAGATACATTTTTACAATGACTGAATACTTGACTAGATGGGTGAAGGCACAACCTGCAAAAGATTGTAGCGTAGCTACAGCCGTGAAGTTTATCTTTGAGTATATCTTGTCTCGGTTTGGCTACCCGAAAATTTTAATGAGTGATAGGGGTACACACTTCTGAAATGAAACAATTGTTTGAGGAATTCCAGGTATATCATCAGAAGAGTACACCTTATCATCCTCAAGCGAATGACACGGTGGAATCCTTCAATAAAATTCTGGAGAGCACCTTGACAAAGATTCGCAATGCGAAGAGGAATGCCTGGGATGTGCACATACCATCGGTCCTTTGCGCGTACAGGACTACTTGTAAGAATTTTACAGGCCAAACCCCATTCAGATTGGTATATGAGAAGAAAGATGTAATGCCCATGGAATACATTGTACCAAGTTTTTGGATCGTAGTAGTTACAGACATGGCTGATTGCGATACTATGGAGGAGCGACTTGTGCAACTCCTAGAACTTGAAGAAGATCACTTCTTGGTAGGTTTTCATCAACATGTGCAAAAAGATCATAAAAATGCATGACATGATCTCCATATTAAACAAAGCACCTTCAAGAATGAAGATTTGGTATTACTATATGAAAGTAAGTTTACAAAGTTCCTTGGCAAATTTCAAATGCATTGGCTAGGATCCTATGTCGTTAAAGAAATTATAGATGGTAGCGCAGTTTAGCTTGCAAAGATAAATTGGGAATTATTCTCGGGAAAGTTCAATGGCAGTCGATTGAAGATGTACATGGGTGATCTCGCCCCTGCATAATGACTATGTGATTGCATGATAGTCTTAGTACTCCAGGAAACTGCAAGGAAGTACGGGACTATAAACTACACTGCTCGAGAGTTGGAAAGCCGAAGTGAGGGGATACGTGACGAATTGAAGTGAGGCGCCGAGGGGAGCTACGCTGAAGGAGCTGCATCACAAGGTTGGGTGCCATGTGGCCTAGATGAAAAGTGACCATTGGAAGCACTGTAGATGATTGGATGATGAAATTTCCATTGAAAGGAGCGGGGAAAACGCATTTATGGAGGATATCTTTGGAAATTTGCAGCCAAAGATGCATTAATGACCGAGAATAGGAGGGAATGGTTGGATTTGAATTCAAATTCACCTATAAATATGGCATGCTACTCCGCATTCAAACACTTTTCTTCCTGACAATTTTCCTTAAGATTTTTCCCCTTGATTTGTGCTAATTACAAAATTGCATGTCTAATCGAGATTGGGAGGAATTCTTTTCGCAACCAAGGTTGGTAGACATGCCTGAATACTTCCGTAAGAGTTTTCTAGACAGGATGACTGCAACTGCCCCTGAGACGGAGGCAACTCCATCTCTCCCTACAGGATTTCCGACTATGGTGCCTAGGTCTCCCATACCTAAGCCTTCTGCTCCCATGGCGGGAGACAAGAAGTAGAAGAAACCTCAACAAGTCCCAGTGAGGCAGTCACCATGGAAAAACTGCACAAAAATCCACCAGAAGGGGAAGATTGATCGATCAAACAGCCGACAGACCCAATGGATTTGGTTGAGGAAGAACTACACTAGGGCGTAGAAGAAATTGATGTTAAGGAGGGTGAGTCGATGACTCAGTTGCTGAAATATATTTTGCCTCGAAAGGCCACAACTAAAGTACCAAAATATCTAAACAACATGAAGTTCATGGTGTCCACACCACTATTGCCGGAGAAAGTGATGTTTGAGGGTACGTTGTTGACTTGCATACTGACCCTAAAGATGGATGATTAGGACTTAGGGGACAATGAGAAGTTCCCTTAGTTGGAACCGAGAAAATAATTGTCCAAGGTATATTATGAAGAGTTGGAGGTCACACGGTTGGAGCCAATGAAATGGGTCACTGGTGCTACACAATGCACCAAAGGAGTCCAGTATAACTGGGCTCAGTATTTATGCAAGGAATTTCTAGAGAATTGTAGGGAGGCCCAGGATGAGGCAAAGAAATTCAATTAACCCTGGTTGTTGCTACTGATAACACTGGTGGCTTGGAGGATACCTGAAGATAGTCAATTTCCTCCACATGACTCAGACCTCCTAGAGGCAGTGAAGTTCGCTTCGCTCTGGGCTACCAATGACCCCACACGCATCACAGAGACGAAGATATTTTGAGTCTTTTTTGAGATGGAACTAAGGATGGTGATCACCTAGAGGCGAAGGAAACCACCCACATTGCACACACAGTATGAAACCATAACTTACTTTAAAGAAGATTTCCACAATTTGTATATTTGTGCGAAGAAGGATGCTAGGAGGATATGGCATAAGTTTCCTTACTTGGTGACCAAGGAGGATATAATAGGGATTGTCAGCAAGTGGCCAAGTGACTAGCTCACACCTTCAGAAGTCAGCCCAGGTACTAGTAAGGTCACTGAAGGATCAACTGCGCAGACGACGGTAGAAGAGAAGAAAAAGGAAGCACATTAGGTTTCCACTTGAGAAAAAGTTGCGCAGAAAAAGGAAGTTGTTGCACGAGAGAAAGAAGCGATGGCTAAAGAAAAAGCATCAGAGGAGAAAATGACGTCGCAGGCCACAATTGACGTTGAGGAGTCAGAAAAGGAGAAAATGTCGAAGGAGGAATAAACAGAGGAAGAAGCTGAAGGGGGTGCGGAGTTAGAATCCCCCTTGTTAGTTAAGAAATGAAGAAGCAGATCCCAACTGGGTTACGTAAGAAACAAAAGTCCGACAAATCAATGGGCGCGACCCCTTTGGTCCTCACTGAAGGGGACTTAGATAAAATAGGTGATGTGGTCCACGACACAACAATAGATCTTTAGGACCACTTTGAGAAACAATACCAGTAGGCACTGGGAACGGTTCAACAAGACCTGTGTGAGTTGCAGGTTCAAATAGGCATGTTACAAGCGAGCGTGGGACAAACGAGCGGGAAGCACGAGAGCCTGAGTCAAGTGAGCGGGTCAGTTTTGGACACAAAGATAATTTTGGATCTTCGCTCCATTCAAACGTTGAAAGGATCTCTACGCGCTGAGATAGATGAATAAAGGACCTGATTGATGCAGATGAAGAATCTAAGCTTAAATCTCGTAGCGCTCCCCATCCAGACCCTGCATGAACTACACCAAGGGATGTTCGATGAATTGAGGGTTCAGGAGCAATGTGCACTGTTGATAACCAATGAAGTCAAGACAAACAATCAACATATTTTCAAGGAGAAGACGCGGGCGCTTAAAGAAAAAGAGGAGATCACAACGCGGAATCAATAGTTATAAGCAACCATTGCATAGGCCTGCAGTGAGCTTCCAAATCTCAAGATACCAACAGAAGCGACCTCAACATAAAAGATTGAGAAACTGGCCATTGTGGTGAAGGAGTCCAAGGATGAAATTGGCTGAGTCCGGTTCGAGTTGCAACTGCATATTTCAAAGTTACAGCTTAAACTGTAGCCCATGAGTCCTCCGAAAGTTTAAGAGTGGCGCGAAGCTGCTATCCAAGAAGGCATGGAAACCTTGGAAGATGTAGTCAAGGGTTGCATTAAGCTGTTTGAGCAGGCCATGGAATTTTGGACCTCACTACAGGAGGATCCCACTTTGCAAAATATTACCACAGACATTAGGGAGAAGCAGAGGCAATTCGACGAAATCGAGTCAATAGTGCAGACCTTAGTACCGGTGCAAAGGTTCGCCAGATTGCAGGAAGACAAGTAAATTCAGAGCAATATCGATGAGCTGTGCCAAAAGGAAACACTTATCTCTTCGAGGACGCAACCATAGAGAGATGAGGCCAGCCAGTTGACTTTGTCAGTACAGAGTAAGCTCAAAGGGATGCAACAGACTCAAAGGACCATGGGCCTTGCCTCGAAGGCCCAACTACTGAAAAGTTGGTTGAAGTGCAACATACCTACAGGTTTTCAAGCTGGAGTTCAACGAATTGTAGGTGAAGATCAAGGAACCAGCAGAGTGACTCGAGGACGAGTCACGAAATTGTATTGGGGGCCTGTTGGGACAAGGTCCTCTGGGGTAAAATTTTGTAATTAATTTTGTATACTTATAAAGTTCTAGTGTTTTGAGGGAGTGGAACATGAAGGTCATAGGAGTCAAAAGGGGCTTTAGTCCCTTAGTTTGTTAGAATATAGGGAGTTTTGCGACCCGCCCATGTTCTGCGAACCATGGTATTGTAAAAGAGAAGGCTATATATAGAGGAGTCATAGCGAGTCTACAGAGTAATTAGAATAGAAGATTATTGTATGGGCAAGTAAATTAAGGCAGTGAAGTTTGTTTCATGTACTTAGGCGAAGGGGAAGACTCCTGTTGCTGAGTGCACAGAAACCTTGGTATGTTCGCACGCCGAGCGCGCAGGCCCCTACAGCGAAGTGCGCATGGAAGAAGAGTCTGTAACAAAAAGATTATATCAATAAAGACTATTTTGAAGCTATAATTATGTATTTGTGCATCTGTATTTACTTATGTAGTTTCTATATTTTCACAATGTTATCTGAATTTAGATGAATGAATGTTTAATTGATGCAGGAAAGTAGTAGATCAACTTATTTACTTATTTTTATGAATGTTTAAAGAATTTCACAAAGGTTTATATTTAGTTTGTGCACATTACTGCTATTATTTGTATTGTAAGGGTTAGGATTCGCAAAGGTCGAAATAAGCCCTAGAAACCGCAAGAATCCATCACACTAACCTTTGGATGCAGAAACTTGGTTCTGTCATCCCCCAATACTGCTTCAAGTGAGACTACAGCCTACACTACGAGGGTTGTTGCCGAAATTAAGTGATGAGACATATTATGGTTGAATAATGGCTTCTAATTTGGTCTCAATATTGATCATGAGTAGAGAGATGCAGCGGGCTTAAAAAATTATTATTTTTATTATATTTGTTTTAATATGTTAATATAAATCAAATATCATATTTAAATTATATATATTATATATATATATATAATATTATATATATATATATATATATATATATATATAATATATATATATATATATATATATATATTATATATATATATATATATTACAAGAATGGTTATAGGATTGCATTAGATATTTGATATAAAGCTACAACACAGAGTACAGATTTTGGAGGTGATTCTTGAGCACCTTTTCAACAAGAGGATCAAAGCACATACGCTTATGATTCACCTCTTTTTACATTTTACAATGAATTCTTTTTCTGTTATTTCCCTGAGCTTGTGAATGCATACAAATTGCTTCAATAAAATGCAGTAAAACATGGAAGATAGGGGATTAAGGAATTGGATCCCACAATGTTTCTTTGCCTCTGAGAATAGGCCCAACAGGTAACTGGGATGCGATGTTTGCTTCAATATCCGCCTCTTTGTTGTTTATTCTCAGCACATGGAAAAATTCCAATTTCAAGGACTTTGCCATTGCTTTGACTCTTGTGATCGTCCTTGCAAGACGCAAATCTGTTGGAATAGAGTTTTTCACCATTGTTTTGATGATGACCTGCGAATCACCAAAGACATTAACCTCCCCGAATCCCAATTCTTTGAGCAACTTGATCCCCTGGAAAAGAGCTAACGCTTCAGCTTTCATGCTAGAGGAGTGACCTAGTCCCCAAGCAAATATGTGGATAGGAGTTCCTTGTATATTTATTATGAGCCCTCTTGCACCAGCACTTCCTGGATTTCCCTTGGTTGCCTCGTCAAAGAAGAGAGAGGGGATTGTTTGCTTGGAAATCTAGGACTGAAAGTCTTCTTCATTTTTTCTAATTTGCCATTCTTTGGGAGGAATGGGGATGATAATCGATTTTTGGAATTGGAGACTGGGTGCAACACCTAACTTGATGTCTTGTTAGCGTAGGCTTGAACCATCCATTCTATCTCTCACACATTCATTTAGCTGACATTTGACTGTGATTGCAACGAGACTGAAATCCTGCTCTTTATTTCTGAATATCCTTCTATTCCTCTCTAACCAAATCTGCTAACTGATAATTTTGGGAAGAGCAGTCCAAGCTGCTATGATTAATTTGTTTTTTGGGGTTGGACCTAGGTATCTGGACAGCCAACCATCAAATAGATCCGGGATAATGCAGGGGAGAGTGAAGCTAGATTTCCATGCTCCTAAGATCTCTTGCTAGATTTGGACGGCATATCTACACTCCAACATGAGGTGAAGGGAAGATTTTGGCTTATGTTTATATAGCATGCATCTAGAAGGGCCAAAAAATCCCCTCTTCTGCAACCTATCATCCGTTAATTTTTTTTTATGGCAGAGCAACCAACAGAAATGATCAATTTTCGAGATGGAGGGGAACTTCCATATCCCATTCCAGGGAGCAGGATCTGGCTGTATGTGTGGCCTTTCCAAGCATTTAACATACCCCTATGCCACCAAGTAGCCTTCACACTGCAGACCCTATCCACGGGCATCTTTTCTCTGAACGTGAATGGGAGCCAACCCGTATAGAAGATTGTAGAGCTCTACGTAGTTGCTTTGGAGAGCAGGAGGGACTGGGAGCTGATTCCAGCCTGCCCAGAGATGTCCGATCCAACATGACATATCCCATAGTGATTTAATGTGCACGTCCATCATCCACGTCTGCATCGAATGCAAGGAGTGAGTTTCAGCTAGCGGGGGCTTTCTCATAATTTGGTCTTCCCATAGATTATTGGATTGACCGTTCCCAGGGATCCAATAAGCCTACGCATTCACTAAAGGAGCTGCTTTGATACTTAGAATGCTGAAGGGAGATTTGAATTGGGATTTGGGATTATCCAAGCAGCGAAGGTGTCTTCCTCTGAAGTATTTTTTCCATAATGCTAAATGCGCCCAACCTAGCTTGGGAGCTATAATTCTCCAAATCAGTTTCGCTCCCATGGCTAAATTTTGAGCGCAAAGGTTTTTAAAAATCAGTCCTCCCTCTTGTAGAGGCTTGGAAACAATTTCCTAGTTGACAAGTGGGATTTTCTTTTCATTTTGCTTGCCTCCCTTCGAGAAAAACTTCGTAATATGTTCCTCCATCTTCTTGAGAATACCCACAGGTGCTAAGAGAACAAAAAATTGGAATAATAGAAGACTGCTGAGAATTGCTTTGATGAACATTGCTTTGCCTGCAATGTTGCGCAGGAGGAGCCCCAAGCCTACATTTTAGTTTTGAATTTTTCTAGCTGAGGGTTCCAATCTTTGCTCAAGGCCCTATTAAGGAAGATAGGAAAGCCAAGATATTTGAAAGAGGTCCAATTTGAAGAGGTTGCAAAGCCTGGGCATCTAGCAATGGAATTTAGGGAAGATGGAAAAATATTCCAGCAATAAATATGACATTTCCCATTGTTTAATTTGCTGTCCGAGACTTCACAGAATTCATCCAACACTTCTTTAAATCTAGCAGCTGAGAGCGGAGTTGCAGCCCCCAGCAACAAGGTGTCATCGGCAAAGAGGGCATGATTGATTTTTTTTACCCCTCTTGCTATGTTTAGCCCAACTATCTCTTGGTCTTGTTGCTTCTTGTCTAGATAAAAGCTGAGGACAGAAGCCTACAGCACAAAGAGGAGGGGTGAGAGGGGGCACCCCTGCTTCAGCCCTCTAGAGGCTTTGTAGAAATCTGCAGCCCTACCATTTACCAAGGGAGCAATACAGGGCTCCGATATACAAGCCAAAATCCAGTTTATAAAGCTTAATCCAAATCCCATCTTGTGTAGAACATCCAACAAAAAACTATGTCTAACTCGATCAAAAGAATTTGCTAGGTCGAGCTTGACCACCATACATTTTTCTTTTCAATGCATGCTAGAGTGGATCGCCTCTTGAACCAAAATGAATTTATCCACGATCTTCCTGCCATGAATGAATCCTCCTTGGTTCTCCAGGATGATTTTGGGGAGGATGTTCCTCAATATATTTGCTATTACTTTGATTATCACTTTGTATCCAATATTGCACAAGGAGATTAGGCAGAATCTGTTAAAGGAGTTTGCTCCTTTTTCCTTGGGGATGAGGGCCAGGAATGTTGAATTTGTGCAGCCTCCAATTTTCTAGTAATCTTGGGATTTTAGGATCATTTTGAGAAATTATTTCTCCACAATATTCCAACAGGACTGAAGGAATCTGGCTGCGAATCCATCCGGTCCCGGGGCTTTGTCGGGGTCCATATCAAAGAGGGCATCCTTTACTTCATTTTTGTTGACTTTAACTTCTAACAGATGGTTCATCCTAGTAGTGATCAAGTGGGGAACTACATCCAGGAGTTTAGAACTATGTCCAACCTCCATTCCCTCAATGTACAGATTTTCTTAAAATGGTCGGAAGCTGCCTTTTTTATGTTGGCTATATCCTTTAGGATGTAGTTCTCTTTTTTAATTTCAGAGAAGGAGTTAGAGAATTTCCTGGCTTAGGCTTGCTTATGGAAAAAGGAGGAGTTTCTATCCCCTGCTTTGAGCCAAAGGCTCCTGGATTTAAGCCTCCAGTATTCTTCCTCGGCCAAGCAAGCCTTGTGAAATTTCTGCTGAAGTTGTGTCTCCTTGTCTAGGTCTTCTTTTGTGATTTCAGTTTCTTCCAGTTGAAGATGATGTAGTTCTAAGGAACTTTGAATTTTTTTTCTTTCAGTTGCAAGATTGGGCAAAGTCTTGGCCCAAATTTTCAACATCACTTTTACTTTTCTAAGTTTTTCTTCCCAAACAAAAAAGGGGGAACCCTTGACTGCCTCCTTCCAGCAATCCCTAACCTTTTTCATGAAATCTGCCTCTTTGATCCATAGAGGATTGAATCTAAAAGGAATAGGGCCCAGATCCTTGAGAGCCAACAACTCAAGTCTAATGGGCTTGTGATCCGAAACACTACTGTGGAGGATGTGCATTCTAGCCTCTAGACTGAGAAGAGGAAAGGAACTTTGAACAAGAAATCTATCCAGTCTTGCAGCTATATGACCAGGACCGACTCTTTCATTTGACCAAGTGTACTTACAGGAAGAAGGCTTGATGTCTAACAGGTCCCAGTCCTGCATGAGATCCTTCGCCCATTCCCTTGTCAGATCCCTTACTATGCAGCCTCCTCTTTTTTCTGACAAAAGAAGGGTGAGATTGAGATCTCCAGCGATGATGATGTTTTCCAGGTTCTCTAAATCTGCCAGATTTTTTATGGAGTCCCAGCAAATCTTCTTCTCCCTGACATTGTTAGGGAAATACACTTTGAAAAGAAAAATGGTCTCTTTGGTATCAAGATGTTGCATCTTTAAGAAGATCCAGTGGGTGTTCAAAGTCTCAGAGATTATTGAGAACTTGTTGGCATTCCAGAGGGAGCCAAGCCCTCCCGAGGCTCCATGAGTAGAGATAGCTTGCGCTCCGCTTTTATTCCAAAAATTTTTACTTGCTTGGAGGAAAGTTGTATCCTCCATTTTGGTCTCCTGGATGAGGAGGATATTCGGGGCTTCCAAGCTTGTTAAGCTTTTCATTGCTTCTTCCTTGGCTCTAGTGCCCATACCCCTGTTGGAGAGGTAAATCCCCTCTACGGATAGAGGCGATCCCTACTAGCCCAAAAGGGGTCTAGCAACAATCAATCATGCTACTCTGCAAGTTCCTATTGCAATTAACAAGTGGTAATGGATCACCTACTTGGATTCCCAACGCTATGTTTGACGAAGAGATGCCACTCTTGCTCCTTCGCTCCAGCCGATCACAATCCTCCACTATCCTCGTGGGCGGACACCTGCACAAGCAAAGAGAAGACAAACACAAGCGTAAAATCTAGTGAAAGCAACTATACATCAATCAGAAAGGATGTAATTCACATTAATCATTCATAAGAAAAATGAGAATGGAACCATAACAGTGGTCATCTATCTTTTATTAATCAGAAATAGAGTAAGGTACAACCAATGCTCTGACGCTGAGTCCTTCTCTAGAGGGTCCAGCCAGCATGTCTCATAAGCATTCGCCTTTGAAGGTAGATCTCCCAAGTCAAAGAAGTATCTCTCTCACACAAGGCAACAAACTTGATAACCTTCCTTGAGCTCTCTAGCAATCCACACACACAACACACCAAATGCCTACAAAGAGCAGCATTAATGCACTATGAATTCCTCTATATCACAGTCTATATGTCAAAAACTAGCTGCTCATGGCAATGGTGGAGGCTTATATAGGAGAAGGAGTCTCCATGAATAG
>APFE030280625.1:12989-40203 GCA_000404065.3 Pinus taeda | reverse complement strand
TACCTTAGGTCCAATGCTTGTTGTAGTAGTCCAGTCTTGTTGATCCGGATGAGCTCCTCCTTCACCTTCAGACCTGCATTCACTAACAAGGCAAACAATTACATAGCATCTGAATATTCATTATAAAACAAAATATATCTATCATACTGACCAAGGAATGTACGAAATAATTCATTAACAAATCATTGAGAAGAATGGACTTATTTGTATTAAATAATCAAAGGAACCATTACAACCTGAGCCTTGGTGTTGTGCAAGCTCCTCCCAGGGTCCAGCAAGTGATTTCCTCTACTTTGACAAGCTCACCCACTCCCACTATGGCAACAAGGAAGGATGGTGATCTCTCCTCACAAGTCAACAAATGGAAGTCTTAATTCCAGCAGCATTAACCCTATAGAATGTTCAGCTTTCAACCTCTTCCTCCTTTGGCCCAATGCCTGTATTTATAGTATTCTAGAGGAGGTTATTCAGTTCCAACATCAATGGGATACTCCCTCTTTTGGATGGGGTAGCTCCTCTCTTGATGGGATAAGCTCCTCTATCATAGGGGTGCATGAACCATCTGGAGGCGCTCAATACACGTCAAAAACTCTTCTAGAAGGCTCTAGAAGTGACCACAAGTAACTTTTTAAAGATGAAACTTGCGCCTTTTGACCTTTACAGGTGTACGCACCCAACCTTTAGCTTACAGAGCGTATAAATACGCAGGTCTAGTGTATTTGGAGTGCGTACACGCAGGCAAGGTAGAGAGAACCTGCGTACCCAGAGATAAACATGTTTTCAAGTGACTTTCTCTCTCTTTGAAGTTTTGACATGAAGAGCAGAGGTATGGGGCTTGACAAAGAGGACAATGTGGCTATTGATGAGGCCACATACTGCAAATAGTCAGGGTGACAAAATTCAGTGTAACAGTATGGTGTTAGTTCAGGATGACAATGACGATGAAGAGCATGTGGTTTATTATCTGATCTAGAATCTTCTTGATACTGAGTCTTGATATGCTCATGTCGAGAATCTTACCTTGGTGATAGTGCATGTCGTCCAAAGATTTCGACATTATATTCTGTTACGGAAAAGCACTGTGATTTCTTATTGTAACCCCATGACATATATACTAACTCTTCAGTTATTGGGGGGGGGGAATATTCCAAATGGATCATTATGCTACAGGAGTTTGATTTGGAATTTATTGCTGCCAAATCAGACAAATCACTAGTCTTTTCGTAGTTGATATGTGCTCTTCCATCTGCAAGCACTCCAACTGATTTTAATGGGCATATACCAGATGAAACTTTGTTTCTAACCAGCACTCTTGACCCATGGTATGGTGACATTATTGTTTATCTCCAAACCTAGACTTTCTGATTTGTGTTGTCCCAATCTGACCGACGTCGCTTTCGACATCAGCCCCAACCCTATTCGATCCCTGGTGATACATTGTATCGGGTTGGTGTGGACTCTGTTCTTCGTAGATGTCTCACCCTTAAAGAGGCTCAATGGGTCTTAAATGATTAGAACTCTCATGCGTGTGGTGGTCATATGTCTCGATATGCCACTCCTTACAAAATCCTCCACATAGGTTATTTCTAACCTTCTATCTTCAAAGACTTCATTCTAGGTATCCAGAAATGGCATGAATGCTATATTTTCAACCGCAAGTAGTGCACCCCACCTACACCCCTACACCCAATAATTACTGTTGCCCCATTTTCCAAATGGGGCATTGATTTCATGACATGTAACCCTCACTCACCTGGGGGGCATGGTTATATCATTGCCGTCGTCGACTATTTTACTAAATGGGTCGAGGCGATGCCTACATACAATGTTGACGGTATTACTGCTACACAATTCCTTTTTAACCAAATCATAGCACGTTTTGGTGCCCCTCAAGCTATCGTGACATACCATGGATCACATTTTCATCATCACATGATGGCAAAGTTGACTACTCAGTTCGGCCTTCGACATGATATATCAACTTCTTATTATCCATAAGCCTATTTTCATGTTGAAGCAATCAATAAAGTTTTGATTGTTATGCTTCAACGTACTATTGGGAAGCACAAAAACAATTGGAATTTAATGTTATTCTTAGCTCTTTTGGCTTACATAAGTTCTACTAAGACGACCACTGGATTCACTCCATTCCAACCAGTGTATGGTTTAGAGGAAACTATTCCAATCAATTGTGAAATCCGTTTGCTAAAGCTAGCTATTGAACTTCTTCTGAATACCTCACCTGAAGAGGAGTGACTACTGTATCTTGAGAGATGTGAAGAGAGTCACCACATTTTTTTGATGGTCATCGAGCCTGTAATAAGGAGATACCTGTAGAAAATAACCGCACATGCTTCTCATTATCTTGTTTTCTAGCATGAGACCATTTGTGTAAAAGGAATTTTTTTAATTCTTCATGAGGAATGCTTAACAACTTCTTACTCTCAAGTGAGCCCCACCATATGGCAGCCTTGTCATCCAAAAGATTCCATAAAGATTTCCAACGTTTTGGCCATAATGAATTTTCTGTTTCTATGACTTTTTCAATATTAGGACCATTATATTTCCCTACAAAAAAATTCTTGCTAGAAGCGATGAAGACGGTTTTGAAAAAAAAATCACTTACTTTGGCAAAAATTTTAAATTGACACAACTAGATCAATATTGATTAGAATCCTTCTTATAACCTATTTTTGGAATTGGAACGACCATTTTGCATCTTTCAATGCGATAGAAATTCCCATCTAGGCACTCAGGAATTTCAGATTCGCATTGCAACTTTCCCCTCATCACAAAAAATTCTAAAAAATGAGCTGATTTTAAATCAACGATATCTCCCTCATGTGGAATCTGACTCGACCGATATTTTTTTTTTTTTTCATAATTTTTCAATATGATATCAGATATGAAAATAGTTTCTCGAAATTCCCCTCAAAACCTACAAAAATCAGGAGTTTTCGTGAGAAAAAAATTCTGCAACACAACTGATTTTTAAATGAGCGATATCTTCCCCATCCAAACTCTGGTTCCATCTCTTAAATTAGAATTAAAAACCCACTTTATATTCAAGTCTCATTTATCTTTTTGGTGACCTATTAGCCTCGCTGGCAAAAGGCCCAAAATTGGATCCATATATGCTCTTAAAGTTTCCAAATTTGCTTAAAATCATCCCAAGGGATCTAAAAATGCTCTTGAAATATTCACCATTTGCTCAAAATCATCCAAAAGTCAAAATCAGTGCAAGAGGAGAGCCCTTGGAAGGGTCGAAATACACTATCGAGAGGCAAAAAACACTTGAAAAACCATGAAAAAACCAAAATCGCAAGTTTAAACATTGAAAGAATAGCAGCTGTTAGATCTGATCGATCAACGACCCAGATCTAAGTGGCTAATCACAATTGGCGCTGCAGAGAGGACAACTTAAAGAAGGGGAGTAGGACACCACTAATCAGTGATCTCCGATGATCGGATCGGCAGGTCGCATCAGCGAGGTATCGACAATTTAAGAAACGGCCCTGGGCATGAGCAATAAGTGATTGTGATCGGATTGCATCGCTATATCGCAATGGAATAGCACCAAGGGGTGAGGCCTATGACAAGTATATGGGCAATGCGATAAATGGACTCGAGGGTTATATATACTATATTTGATAATCTTTCAGGTCTGCCGATAGGACGATTTTAATAAATTTTCAATGTATTTTTTTATATAACAAAATACAAAGGAACATAGGGTAGTCCCGATAGCGATGAAGCCCTGACCCGAAAGGGTCCTAGAAGTGAAGTATATAAAATTTGAGATCTACGGAAAGCCATTTTAATGTATTTTAGATATTTTCAATATAAAGGGAAAATCACAAAACTCATAGGATTGCGGGAAAGCCAAAGGCGATAAGTGGTTTAGGCCAAGCCCCGCCCCATGCCATACAATACGCCACATGTCGAGGATGAGGAGAGAGAAAACCACCCTCATAGGGCTGTTAACTCCAGTACAAAAGAGCCGCTCGAAATGGATCATCACTGTTGGATCTAGAACTCCCAGATCAACGGTGGAGATGTGATATCACCCCAAAGGTGGAATCGATCGATATATATATCCCAATTTTGAGGACTTTTGAAGTTTGAAAAGGACAGACAGGGGTGGGATTTCTCCATATTGCTTTGTCTTATGTTTAAAATAGAAACAATACGACAATATTGTTCTGTATTTATAGAAATCATGCATTGCTAACATTTGAAAGGGTACAACACAACACAGCCTGCCCAACACAACCACAACAACAGAGATCATGGAGCAGACATCGCAGCTAGCCCGAAACATAAATTTCATGCGCATCTACATTGCAACACAGCTGGAAACATAATCTGTCATAAGGCATCAACAACGCACCTTATCCAAAACCAACAAGTGATCATGGAGCATGCCTAGCATGAGAGAGCTCCTAGACAGTGCATCAAACTACCTGAAGGTGGTTATTCCTCTATCAGAAGGAGAAAACCTCCAAGGCATGGTTGCCTATTTAGCGAATCAAACAATTAAGGGATAGAGAGAACAAATTAAGGCTTTGAGCCTTTGAGAGATCAGGAACATGGTAAAAGGCCTATAAAAGGGTGAAAACTAAATGTAGTAGGGGTTCAACTTCTGGAGATTGTTGCTACTTTGTTCCTTCAAGATTCTCATCTTCATTCTAGCAATATAAGCTTCTTTTGGTATTATATGTTCAATGTCCATTTTATTTGTTGTGCTATGTTTGCACTTGAATAGATTATTTATGTTTTCTCCTCTATCTAATGTGAGATAACTGTCATCTTATCTCTACATTGATAAATTAGACTTTCAAGTTTCATTTACTTCTTGTAGCTGGCCATTCATATGTGTTTATGTATGCAATCTGGTGGTACAGTCAGTATTCTCCATCTATCCATTAAATCTATAAACTATTGAGCATTAGTAGTCCAAAGCCTTGTATTATTCATGGTGTTCATGCATGTCTTGAGTGAAAATAGAGCTGAAATGGTTATCTGACTTGATCCAAACCATCATCCATTCCAATAGTTCTCAGAACAATATTGAAGATTATATGTTACCAGGCATCTCTGAGCTGCAACCTAGGAGATTTTCGTGGAGAGAGAACATAATTGTTGTTGTTGCGAGGGAGAGGAAACTAAAGCTCATCTTCCGTGGGAAATGACATAGATCCATATTTGATGATAGACAAATTCTGAGCACATTTTTGGTTGTGATCATCTATCTATCAACTCTAATAGAGGCTAAACATCTTGGCAACTCTACTTCATAGTTTTGGCTCAGTTTTTGAGGCATACTATAAGAAATCTTCTGAAATAACAAGTTGCCCGAGTACTTGAACCTAAAAAGATCATCAAAGAGAGAAAGGTATTGTAGAAAGGACCATCATGTTCAAGTAAACTAAAAAAGCTCCTATATCTCTTCAAGAAAGTCTTGTAATCGAACAAATACATGTTGAGAGTATAGCATCTAATACTAGCAGCGAAGAAAAACTCTTAGAGATTCATAAGGCTACTTATTCTTTAGGTTCTCCTTTTGTTGTAAGCCCAAAGGAAACCTCACCTCCTATCCATCGTACTCCTTTAGTCTTATCAGTCACTCCTCAACCCTCCATGATTCAGACTGCCACTACGCTTTTAGCCACCATATCCATGGCAAGTCTACAAGCACGTACCAAAATGGAAAAAATCATAGCTGCTAGGTATGGGCCTCTAATATTGCCCACTCCTTTAGGTGCCATGCCTCTTCGAGAATATCATAAATGTAGGCCTAAGTTCACTTTGAATGAAGGTGTTACTATTGAAGAACATCTTGAGTCATTCTATAACTGTGCCGATAACCTGGACATTAGTGAAGATGATGTATGTATGAGAGTATTTGTCGAAAGCCTAGATGGAGAGGCTAGAAAATGGTTCAGAGAACTAATCCCAAGATCTATAGCAAATATTAAGGCTTTAAATGATGCATTTCTAAAGCATTGGGGGGAAAAGAAGGATCTCCTCTACTACCACACTGAGCTTGGCAACTTAAAGAGAGAAAATGGTGAGTTGTTGTATGATTTTAATAAGAGTTTTAGCCGTATGTATAGCAAGATACCAGCTAAAGTAAAACCCACTACTACCTCTACTAAACTCACTTATGCCAGTGCTTTCGCTTCTGACTTCTGCCTACTATTGAAGGAGAGGAAATGTGCTAGTTTAGCTAACATGTAGGATGCATCCTTGGAAGTGGAATCAAACTTCATGGCTACACAGAAGCTCAACAAAAATGTTGATAGAAGAAGATAGATGGGAGAGCCTTCATCATCCTCTGATCCTAAGAGAGATAAAATGACCAAAATGATAGAGTCATTAGCCTCTAAAATCTCCAAATTAAAGGTTGAGTAGCACCCCGTGAAAGGGAGAGTTCCTAAAAATTTTGCTCCTAGAAATCCAAATTGAAATCCATATAGAATAACTAATTAGCAGTTACAAATTTTCCAAAGAAGTAAAGATGCCAATGAAGACCAAACGGTGAAGGCCCCTTTTCAAAATGTAGTCATGGAAGAAGAGCAGTTTGAAGAAGATGATGAGATCCATTGTCTAGAAGACAAAGGAAATGCTTCCTTTTTTACCTCATCTGCTTATGAAAAGTCATTGTTCAATGACGAGATTAGCCAAGAATGGGATGGTGAAGCTATTCTATAAATTGAAGATCAACAAAGATATAATATGAGGTCAAAGATGAATAATGCGAAGGAACCTCCTATTCAAAGAGTTGTTGTCCCTGCAGTACAACAAGCTAATAAGCAAAAGCAACCAGCAGTTGATCCCATCATCCTCAAAGCTCCATCTCATGAGGTAAGAGGCCTTGACAAGTCTCCTTCTCCTTTCAGTTTTCAATTAGAAATTCAAAAGCTAAGAATACCTATGCCTTTGATTGAACTAGTGAAGAATGAGTCCTTGAAAATATCCATCCTCGAGGCCCTTAAGCCTAAAGCCATCCAAGCCTCCAGTGAATATGTAAATCTACAATATGACAAGCCAACTGTTATTCTCAGCCCAATGATTGAAAATTGTGAAGATAGCTCCCCATCATTCTATTTCTCTCTAACTATTCATCAAAAAATCCTTCACAACTGCCTTTTGGACACTAGAGCCATCCATAATCTAATGCCCAAGGCTATCGTGGATGAGTTGGGTCTTGATATCACCAAACCTTATCATGACCTATTTTCTTTTGACTCTAGAAAAGTGAAATGCCTGGGATTAATCAAGGACCTAGCCAACACTTTGTCTTAGTTTCCCATGAATAGCATGATGATGGATATTGTGGTAGAAGATGTACCCCCCAACTTTGGCATGGTACTTTCCAGAGGTTGGATCAAGAGATTAGGTGGATCATTACAAAATGATCTATCCTATGCTACTGTCCCAGTCTTTGGAGGTGAGAGAAAGAGATTACACACAGAAGCTCAATTGGCTTATATCATCAGTGATGAGAAGAATCCCACTAATCATCCCATCTATGTTATTGACACTGATTTTGGATTATGTATTCTTCATAGTGAATAATCCCAGTTGGTCTCCACACAACTTATAAAACCAGTTTACCATATCGTTGAGGAAGAAGGCCCACAGATTTGGGACATGTTCTTTGATGGGGCTTGCTCTAATGAAGCTGCATGGGAAGGTGTAGTCCTTGTGTCCCTCACACAAGAATACATTCATTTATCTTTCAAATTAACCTTTGAGGTCAGAAATAACATAGCAGAGTATGAAGCTTTGGTTATGGGCTTAAGCGCTGCTAAAGAAATGGGTATCAAAGGCATGAAAGTGTTTGGAGATGCAAACCTCATCATTCAGCAAGTCAATAAAGTATTCCAAGCAAAGCATCCAAGACTGAAAGCATACATAGATGAGGTATGGAGGCTTAAGAGCTGTTTTAATGATTTCAATATTTCTTATATTCCGAGGATGAAGAGCGAGCTTGCCGACTCCCTTGCTACATCTGCTAGCACATTTATTTCTCCTTTGCCTCCTAATTTGGCGTATGAAGTTTAGGTAAGATATAGACAGTCTCTACTTGACAATGTCAAATACTGGAGAGTTTTTTAAAACGGTGAGGAAACTAATAGGTTTTTACAAGTCGTTGAGAAATTTTCTGAAACGCACATCGACCAAGAAAATGAAACCATGGAAAAATGCAGCCAGTCCAAGCTAAAGGATGAGATCGACCGAGGAGGCATTGTCCAATTTCCTAGTCATCATATTCCAAAAGGATTGGTGCCTCTAGAGAAGTTGTTCAATCATAAAGATGTGCCTTATAAGCTTGCCAAGACAGAAAATGAGTCTGTTGTTTGTAAACATAATATAGGGATCCCACCCCATCCGAAATTCATCAATCTATCCACTCATTTGTGTTCTACCTAGAATTATGAGGATTGCACCCTAATAAAGAAATTCGCTGATATTCTTGCCTGGGAATACTGTTATCTTAAATATTATGACACAAAGATCATTCAGCATAAGATTCGAGTGGAGAAGAACACCACCCCTTTTAAGCAAAAATTAAGACCTATCAGCCCTCTCTTCTTGCCTTTGATTGAGAAAGAGATCAAGAAGTTTTTGGATGCCAAAATCATAGTTCCTTGAAGGTACTCAAAGTGGATAGCTAACCTTGTGGTAGTAAGAAAGAAAAATGGAGAGATCAGGCTTTGTGTTGACTTCAGAAATCTGAACAAGTGCTCTAAAAATGATAACTACCCTGTGCCTAAGATGGAACACTTGTTGCAAAGAGTTTCAAGGGCCAGAGTAATGTATTTCTTAGACGGATTTTTAGGTTACAATCAAGTTGTTGTACATCTAGAAGATCAGGAAAGGACCAACTTCACTACTCCTTGGGGCACTTTCATGTACTCTAATATGCCTTTCGGATTGATGAATGTTGGGGCTAGTTTTCAAAGGGCCATGGACATAGCCTTTGTGAGAGAGAAGGAAAAGTTTGTCCTTATCTATCTTGATGACATAAGAGTCATATCTAGTAGTCACAAAGACCATTTGTAGCATCTGAAGAAGGTCTTCCTAAAGTGCAGACAGTTTGGAATTTCAGTGAACCCGAAGAAGTCACAATTTACTCTAGAAGAAGGCAAGCTTTTGGGACATATTGTTTCTGTTGAAGGTGTGAATATTGATCCAACAAGATTTCAAGAAATTCAGACATTCTCCATCCCAAGGTCAAAATGGTACATTCAATCCTTCCTAGGTAGGATTAACTTTGTAAGGAGGTTCATTCCAAACTTTGCAGAGTTAGTAAAGCACATCACTTCCATGCTGAAGAAAGGATCAGAAATAAAATGGACAGATGCTTCAAGAAGCTCTTTTGAATCCATCAAGCAAGCTATCATGGAAGCTCCCATTCTAATAAGCCAAAATTACACTAAGGAATTTTGTATCTTCTCTTTTGCCTCTTATGATACACTTGCAGCCGTTGTTTTGTAGAAAAATGATGAAGGCATGGAGCACCCCATGGCGTTTTTCAACAAAACTCTAAGGGATGCTAAACTAAGGTATGAATTTATTGAAAAACAAGCTTATGCTCTCAAAAAACCTTTAAATGCATTCGGAATTTATATTTTGCATTCCAAAGTGGTTGCATATGTACGTTTGGGCTCAGTAAAGGATGTATTAAATCATCGAGATATTGATGGAAAGAGAGCTAAATGGATTGCAAAATTCATAGAGTCTAACATAGAGGTGAAGCCCACTAAGCTTGTCAAAGGCGAGGGCTTGGCTAAAGTTATGGATGAATAAAATTGTAGCTTGTTAGAAATAAATTGCATGGGTCTAAATTCAGATGATGAGTAGATAGAGGCAGCAGCAGAAGAACAAAAGTAGAATCAATCTCTCGTTGAAAATCTAGCCACCTTTCAATGGTATTACATCACAGTTCATTTTTTGCAAAAGCTAGAAGTCCCTTCAGGGCTTAGCTCAAGTCAAGCCCGAGCCATTAAACTCCGATCAGCTAAATTATGCATAAATAAAAATCTGCTTTATTGGAAATACACATCAGGAATCCTCTTGGGATGTCTACATAAAGAACAAGTTGTGGAAGTCATACACGAGTTCCATTCTAGCATCTGTAGAGGGCATCATTATTGGAGGACCATAGCTCACAAAATTGTGAGGGCTAGGTATTATTGGCCTACTCTATTCTTTGATATGTTTTCTTTTGTGAAAACTTGTGACAAGTGTCAGAGGTTTGCAGGAAGACAACAGCTAAAATCTATGCCCTTGAAGTCATTACATGTCAATGGTCCCTTTTAGTAGTGGGGCTTGGACTTTATAGGTGAGATCAACCCAAATTCCAATGGCCAACGCAAATGGATATTAGTAGCCAATGATTATTTACCAAGTGGACTGAGGCTATAACCACTAACAATGCCAATCATCAAGTTGTCATAAAGTTCTTGAATGAGAATATTTTCATGAGATTTTTGTTTCCTAACCAAACTAGTCACTAATAATGTAGTAGCTTTCAAGGCAAAAGAATTGGTGGACATGTCTGAATCCATGGGCATTAAAGTGGTGCATTCTACCTCATATTATCCTCAAGGCAATGGCCTGGAAAAATCATCTAACAAGAGTCTGGTAAGGGTAATCAAAAATTTTTTAGAGGACAAAGAAAAGAGCTGGCATTCCAATTTGAAGTTTGCACTATGGGCTAACAGAGTTACCATAAAAAAGTCCATAGGGAATTCTCCATTTAAACTAGTTTATGGTGCTGATGTTGTTTCCCTATCCAACTGGTTCTCCCTGTGGCTAAACTCTTGCAAGAAGAACAATATGAAGAGAATTACATGGTAAGAAGAATGAATAACCTGGTTGAACTATAGGAGATCAGAGAGTAGCTAGTTGAGAAGTCAAAGGCTCATCAAAAGACAATCAAAGAAACCTTTGATAGGAAGGCAAAAGTGAAAAATTTCCAAGTTGGTGATTGGGTGCTTAAATGGGATGCATTTAAGGAAAAGAAAGATAATCATGGCAAGTTTGACTCTTTATGGATAGGTCCTTTTGTCATCGCTCAAGTTCAGCAGAAAAATACATTCATTCTACACAGTCTGGAAGGAGGAGATACTTTTGCTAGCCGAGTAAATGGGCGCTAATTGAAACTTTATCTCGTTTAAGGCTTTAAATCCTTGTTATTGTAAACATGTTTTTTCTAGTTTTTATTTTTCATTACAAAATAGAAATCATGCCCAATGGAACACTAGGAGGAAGATTTGATTTTGTTTTTGCAGGAAAGGCATTTATCTGTGATCCTTGAAACCTCACAAGGAGGATTTCATCACCAGAAGGAGCCAATGTTAGCCTCGCGAGCAAAAGGCCCAAAATTGGATCCATATATGTTCTTAAAGTTGCCAAATTTACTTAAAATCATCCCAAGGGATCTAAAAAAGCTCTTGAAATCTTCAGCATTTGCTCAAAATCATCCCAAGGTTGAAATCAACGCAAGAGGAGAGCCCTTGGAGGGGCAGAAATACACTATCCGGAGGCAAAAAGCATTTTAAAAGCCATGAAAAAGCCAAAATCACAAGCTTAAACATTGAAAGAACAACAACCATTAGATCTGGATAATCAATGACCCATATCTAAGTGGCTAATCGCAATCGGCACTATAAAGAGGATGACTTAAAGAAGGGGCGTAGGACACTACTGATTAATGATCTCCGATGATCAGATCAGCGGGTCACATTGGCGAGGTGCCAACGATTTAGGAAAGGGCCCTCGGCATGAGTGATAAGGGATTGTGATCGGATTTCATCGCTATATCCCAATGGAGTAGCACCAAGCGGTGGGGCCTATGCACAAGTATATGGGTGATGTGATAACCGGGCCCGACGGTTATATATACGATATTTGATAATATTTCAGGTCCATGGGTCCGACGATTTTAATACATTTTTAATGTATTTTGTTATATAATGAAATACAAAGGAACATAGGGCAGTGTGGATAATGATGAGCCCGAACCTGAAAGGGTTTAGGAAGTGAAATATATAAAATTTGAGATCTGTGGAAAGCCATCTTTGATGAATTTCACATATTTTCAATATAAATGGAAAATCGCAAAAATAGAAGGATTTCGGGAAAGCCAAAGGCGATAAGTGGTTTATGCCAAGCCCCTACTGATGCCATATAGCGACCGCCATGCGTCAAGGACAAGGAGAGAGAAAACCACCCTCATTGGGTGCTTAACTCCAATACAAAAGAGACGCGTGAAATGGATCATCACCATTGGATCTAGAACTCCCACATCAATAGTGGAGATGTCATATCACCCAAAAGGCAAACCTGATGGACATATATCCCATTTTTGAGGTCTTTTGAAGTTCGAAAAGGACAAAGAGGGGCGGGACTTCTCCATATTGTTGTGTTTTCTATTTAAAACAGAAACAGTACGGCAGTGTTGTTCTATATTTACAGAAAGCATGCATTGCTAACATTTTAAAGGGCACAACGCAACAAAGCATGCTGGACACAGCCACAAAAATAGAGATCATGAAGTAGACAACGCAACTAGCCCAAAACAAAAATATCATGGGCACCTACAATGCAACACAACCTGAAGCAGAATCTGTCATGAGGCATCAACAACATAGCTTATCCAAAACCAACAAGTGATCATGGAGCATCTCTGGCATGAGAGAGTTCCTAGACAACGCATCAAACTACCTAAAGGTGGTTATTCCTCTGTGTATCAAACAGTTAAGGGATAGAGAGGACAGATTAAGACTCTGAGCCTTTGAGAGCTCAACATCATGGTAAAAGGCCTATAAAAGGTTGAAAACTAAATGTAGCAAGGGTTCAACTTCTCGAGATTGTCGCTACTTTGTTCCTTCAAGCTTCTCATCTTCATTCTAGCAATATAAGCTTATTTTGCTATTATATGTTCAATTTCTATTTTCTCTACTATTCTACGCTTGCACTTGAATAGGTTATTCATTTTTATGTTGTATCTAATGCCAAATAACTGTCATCTTATCTCTGCATTCATAAATTATATTTACAAGTTTCATTTACTACATGTAGCTGGCCATTCATATGTATTTATGTATGCAATACGCTGGTACAATTAGTATTCTCCATCTACCCATTAAATCAATAAACTATTGAGCATTAAGAGTCCAAAGCCTTGTATTGTTGAGGGTGTTCATGCATGCCTTGAGCGAGAACAGAGCTGAAATGGTTATCTCACTTGATCCAAACCATCATCCATTCCAATAGTTCTCAGAACAATATTGAGGATTATATGTTACAAGGCATCTTCGAGCTGCAACCTAGGAGTGTTTCGTCTAGAGATAACATGACCATCGAAATGTAAATATGTTATTTTCATATATTACTTATGTTTATAATGTCATTAATCACTAGTCAACTTTGTGGTTAATATTCAAAACATTATTTACGTGTAATTCCCTAGGTGATAAGATCATTTTATGATCCTCCTTGGGGTCATGTAAGTTTATGGTAAAAAATCAAGGTTAAAAGTATTTTATTTTGAATTTATTAATTAATTAACACCTTATATAATTTTTTTAAGTTTTGATTTTTGTGTTGAAATTGTAATAATTGTTTAGAATGAGTTTTTGATATATAAATGGATTCATCCCTTTAAGAAACCCTAACGAGGATACAAGTCACACATGATTCTAAGGAATTTTTGTTAAATTTTTAAATATATTACTTAAAAAATAAGGGAAAAAATTATAACACAACATTGCTGAAAGGAAAAATTATAAGAATGAACCATAAAATTTTAAAAAGAGTTTTAAGCCATATTTTATTATTTATATTATTTATTAAAATTGTTTTTTAATAAGAAATCACCATTTTTAAGAAAACTTGAACCTAGTATATAGTTGTCGCGAATATCAAGTATCTTTATCGTGAAATATAGTTAATAAAGTAATTATTTACAATATTTATTATACCTTTATTACCATTCATAATACTGTAGAATTTAGTAAAGAATGTTAACTTTTCTCAATTATTATTTGAAATCCCCTATTAATTCCGGCAACAATTTCTTAACATGAAACTATTCCATTGTCCTCGTGGATTCATACTGCGTTTCGTAGCATATCCTCTGTTTTGAGTGATTTAAGTGATGAGAATTAGGTTTTAATATCGTAGAGTGAGCTTTTGATTCCTCCACGGTGCTATGGATAGAGAAGAGAAAAAGAAAAGAGCTGGCATTCCAAGTTGAAGTTTGCACTATGGGCTAACAGAGTTACCATAAAAAATTCCATAGGGAATTCTCCATTTCAACTGGTTTATGGTGCTAATGTTGTTTTCCCTATCCAAGTCGTTCTCCCTGTGGCTAAACTCTTGCAAGAAGAACAAGATGAACAGAATTACATGGTAAGAAGAATGAATAACCTGGTTGAACTATAGGAGATGAGAGAGTATCTAGCCTTGAAGTCAAAGGCTCATCAAAAGACAATCAATTTCTTTGATAGGAAGGCAAAAGTGGAAAATTTCCAAGTTGGTGATTGGGTGCTTAAATGGGATGCATTTAAGGAAAAGAAAGATAATAATGGCAAGTTTGACTCTTTATGGATAGGTCCTTTTGTCATCGCTCAAGTTCAGTAGAAAAATAGATTCATTCTACACAGTCTGGAAGGAGGAGATAATTTTGGTAGCCGAGTAAATGGGCACTAATTGAAACTTTATTTCATTTAAGGCTTTAAATCCTTGTTATTGTAAACATGTTTTTTCTAGTTTTTATTTTTCATTACAAAATAGACAACATGCCCAATGGAACACTAGGAGGAAGATTTGATTTTGTTTTTGCAGGAAAGGCATTTATCTGTGATCCTTGAAACCTCACAAGGAGGATTTCTTCACCAGAAGGAGCCAGTGTTAGCCTCGCGAGCAAAAGGCCCAAAATTGAATCCATATATGTTCTTAAAGTTTCCAAATTTACTTAAAATCATCCCAAGGGATCTAAAAATTCTCTTGAAATCTTCAGCATTTGCTCAAAATCATCCAAAGGTTAAAATCAACGCAAGAGGAGAGCCCTTGGAGGGGCAGAAATACACTATCCGGAGGAAAAAAGCACCTGAAAAACCATGAAAAAGCCAAAATCACAAGCTTAAACATTGAAAGAACAACAACCATTAGATCTTGCTAATCAATGACCCAGATCTAAGTGGCTAATCGCAATCGGCACTACAAAGAGGACGACTTAAAGAAGGGGCGTAGGACACTACCGATTAGTGATCTCTGATGATCAGATCAACGGGTCACATTGGCGAGGTGTCAACGATTTAGGAAAGGGCCAAGCGGTGGCGCCTTTGCACAAGTATATGGGTGATGTGATAACCGGGCCCGACGGTTATATATACGATATTTGATAATATTTCAGGTCCATGGGTACGACGATTTTAATACATTTTTAATGTATTTCGTTATATAATGAAATACAAAGGAACATAGGGCAGTGTGGATAATGATGAGCCCGAACTTGAAAGGGTCCAGGAAGTGAAATATATAAAATTTGAGATCTCTGGAAAGCCATCTTTAATGTATTTCACATATTTTCAATATAAATGGAAAATCGCAAAACTAGAAGGATTTCGGGAAATCCAAAGGCGATAAGTGGTTTAGGCCAAGCCCCTACTGATGCCATATAGTGACCGCCATGCGTCAAGGACAAGGAGAGAGAAAACCACCCTCATCGGGCGCTTAACTCCATTACAAAAGAGCCGCCTAAAATGGATCATCACCATTGGATCTAGAACTCCCACATCAACAGTGGAGATGTCATATCACCCAAAAGGCAAACCTGATGGACATATATCCCATTTTTGAGGTCTTTTGAAGTTCAAAAAGGACAAAGAGGGGCGGGACTTCTCCATATTGTTGTGTTTTCTGTTTAAAACAGAAACATTACGGCAATGTTGTTCTGTATTTATAGAAAGCATGCATTGCTAACATTTTAAAGGGCACAACGCAACAAAGCATGCCGAGCACAGCCACAACAATAGAGATCATGGAGTAGACAACGCAACTAGCCCAAAACAAAAATATCATGGGCACCTACAATGCAACACAACCTGAAGCAGAATCTATCATGAGGCATCAACAACATAGCTTATCCTTTACCAACAAGTGATCATGGAGCATCTGTGGCATGAGAGAGCTCCTAGACAGCGCATCAAACTACCTAAAGGTGGTTATTCCTCTGTGAATCAAACAGTTGAGGGATAGAGAGGACAGATTAAGACTCTGAGCCTTTGAGAGCTCAACATCATGGTAAAAGGCCTATAAAAGGCTGAAAACTAAATGTAGCAAGGGTTCAACTTCTCGAGATTGTTGCTACTTTGTTCCTTCAAGATTCTCATCTTCATTCTAGCAATATAAGATTATTTTTCTATTATATGTTCAATTTCCATTTTCTCTGCTATTCTACGCTTGCAGTTGAATAGGTTATTCATGGATTTCAGAGATCTGTGGTTTGTGCTTTTTGAATTTTTGATCGGAGAATCCACAGTAAGAGAATTTTTACACCAACGTTTCGAATCCCAAATGGGATCCAAGATCAGGGTAAAGAGAAAGATGATAAAGATGATAAAAGGAGAGCCAGAAGGAGGAGATAAATACTTAAGAGGGAAAGAATAATGAAGGAACAGCACAGGTCGGCCAGGGAGATTAATAATCAAGCTTAAAATTAAAATTAAAAATAAAGACATTAATTTTTATAAATTAATAATAATTAAATTAAGACCTAAAACAAAACGCTTTAATTAATAACATTATATTAATTATAAAAACTAATATATATATTATATCAATAATATAAACCTAATATCTATATAACAATAATATTTATATAACTAAATCCCCGGATGCGGGTGGCGGATCATCCCAACAGGACGGAGCACAGGTGTCGCCGCGTGCCCGTGACACCTTGGCAAACCAGGCGCCGTCGAAGTTTTAAGAGTTGCCGCGGTCATTCCTGGCATTCATTGCCGTGCAGGAGGGTGGGTAGTTAGTACAGAGAATTCAATGCAGGTTCTTGGCAAAGCATTTCATCGACCTTATCAAGGCAGGATGTCATTCAGTCGCGACATTCCCGGTCTGAGCCTTCTCTGCAACAGAGAATGGGGAACTCGGACTGCTGAAGCTCAGAACTGTGAGATTCAATGGTGGTCTGCGGGAATTGCAGAGGGTAAAGACCTTCAGAATGCAGTCAATAGCCGAAAAGGCATAACCATCCAGCCGCTCCATTTCTGGTGGCCCAATTGCCTAAAGATCTCGCTCGCAGTTCGCAGGGGACTCGACCTCCAGTGTTCGTCAGTTTTGGAAGCGGGAGGCTCCATGGCCAGAACAAGGGAGCGGCAGCCATGTCGCAGGGGTCGTGGAAGAGGAGCCTCCTCCAGTCGTTTAGCAGGGGCGGGAATTCAACACTGTTGCTGCTGCAATTGTCACAGGAGAGCAACTGCAACTCCGTTGCCTGCTCAGCAGCTCGTGGAAGTCGGCAGCGCAGGGGAGGGAGCAGCAAGGCTCCCTGCATTTGGCTCAGTTGTCTTCTCCCTGGGCAGTCCGGATGGGCACCAGAGCATCAACGCCCACATCACAATTATGTTCACCCAGGTGGCAGAAGATGAAGCTGGCGCGGCGGTGCCTCCAGGCAGTGGCGGAGCAGAGGTGGAGTCAGAAGCACAAGCTGAGCAGGGAGCAGGTGGCAAAGGGAAGGCGCCCATGGACATGTACAAGCCTTCCCTGGGTCCAGCACCACCGGGCTTCACGGAGGAATCGTGGAGGGAGCGATGGGAAGGAGTGGAGGAAGGACAGGGATGGGCGCGAATTGTGGAAGAACAGGGTCCCTGTGAGGAAGCTGAGCAGCAACTTGCAAGCCTTCAACCGCCTTCTGCGTCTCTCCAGAAATGAAGCGTTGCCGGGTAATCCTTTTTTTGTAAGTCGATTATGCCGATTCTAGGTCTGGTCACCACCTCTTTCAGTCAGTCTTGGTCAGTTGCCCCTGCGTGGGCATTCAAGTGTCAAGTTCGCATCATTCAGCACCTCGGTGCTTCTGTTTCTGTTAGTCAAGTAACTCCATGTCAATTTTGGACAAGGTTATGGGTAACCAGCTGCTGCCGCCCCTATGTGGAAGATTCAGACAGCTGGTTTTTTGTAAACTCAGCCCCTGTACAGGGCTATACCATGCTCAGCATGCATTTCAGATGTAAAAATCCTTTGTATTATAATATAATTAGTTAGACAGTCTTTTACCGAGAAAAAAAAAAAAAAAAAAAAAAAAAAAAAAAAAAATATATATAATATATATATATAAAACTAAAAAATTTTAAAGTTTATTAAATATACCTAAAATTATATAACCTAATTATTAATATTACAATCCAAAAAAAAAAAAAAAAAATTAATATAAATAATGTAATAAATAAAAAATTAGATATTAAATACTTATAAACCTTAATATATAATAATAGTATTAATGTATAAATATGTAATACTATTAATACTTAAAGTTTATTATAAATATATCAGGAATAATAGAAGAATTAAACTATTAATATCTATAAGACTATTATATATAATATAATAGAATATATTATATAATTATTATTATAAATATTCATATCAAATAACATTACTATTTATATAACCTAAGGTTTATATAACTATATTTATAAAACTTTATATATAAAACTTAATATTATATATCAAAAAGGTCTAAATTAATATTAATATTCCTAGAACTAATAAATATATATCTCTACTACCTAATCTAAATTCTAATACCTATATCACTATCTATAAAAACTAATGCTACCATAACATAACAAAAATCTAACTTATATACTAAAACCTAAACTATATTACAACCTATAATAAAGTCTAAGTTATAATAAAACAAGAGATAGGGAAGGAAAAACTTAACCTGCTAGACAACTTACCTGGGGCTGGGCTGACGCTTCTTGATCTCACTGATCAGGGGAAGCCAGCTTCCACTGATCTCCACACCGCTATCTCTGTTCAGATTGCAAGGATGCTTCAAGATTTCGAGGGCTTCTCTGATTTTCCGTTTCTGATACTGCTCTTCTCTTGCGATTCGCTGTTTTCTTCATCCGCCTTATCAAATACTCTTACGCTGATGTTATTTGAGTGCAGGTTCGGGATGATATTGGGGACACCTCCACAAATACCAGGATTTGAACCAGCGCTGACCGAAGCTAAATGCCTCTTCTCTGCGCAATTACCAGGATTTGAACCAGTGCTGTCCGAACCCAATTTATTGTTTGAATCTGAGTGTTTAACCTGAGAATTTAGAAGATTGGTTAGCTTCTTATGCTGTCTGGTCTGCGCAGCTTGCCATTCCTTTTCTGCTTTTAGTGCAGTCCTGCCATCTATAATGGCCCACAGGTATTTATCAATGTTGTTGGCAAGCTTAAGGTGGGAAGAGAGGGCCAAACGACCAAGATGCTCCAGGGAGGTTCTAACTCTCCTGATTTCAGATCGGATTAGAGAGAAACTAAGATGGAGAAACACTTTACTACTGTATTTATTATGTAACATGTGCTTAACCTGTGCAAATGGAGGAATAAGATTGTTGTCCCGACAATTTTTGAGGAAATGAAGATATGAGGCTCTCCTTTTTATCCTAACTCTAACACTTTCAAGTGCAAGGATTTCACTCCAAGTATCCCCTCCGTACAGGGATAAGATATTGGATTTCAGAGATCTGTGGTTTGTACTTTTTGAATTTTTGATCGGAGAATCCACAGTAAGAGAATTTTTACACCAACGTTTCGAATCCAAAATGGGATCCAACATCAGGGTAAAGAGAAAGATGATAAAGATGATAAAAGGAGAGCCAGAAGGAGGAGATAAATACTTAAGAGGGAAAGAATAATGAAGGAACAACACAGGTCGGCCAGGGAGATTAATAATGAAGAAAGCTGAAATGAGGTTGTCATCTCCCAAACCTAAAGAGCAAGATCAACCTCAAGGTGGTAAAGTTTTTCTACCTTATATCCAAGGTGTCACAGATAAAATGGCAAAAATCCTAAGAAAGAAAAACATTGTTACTCAATTCTCAGCTCCCGGTACCATCAGACAAAGTTTAAAGTCTGTTAAGGATGATATTGACAAGCAGCATCTCAAAGGAGTTTATAAAATAGACTGTTCGTGTGGGAAAAGCTACATAGGTGAAACTGGTCGCTCCCTCCAGACAAGACTGAAAGAGCATGGTGCTGACATTAGGAATGGAAGATCTCGCACCTCAGCCTTGGCAGAACACTCCTCAAAGACTAAGCACCACATCTGCCTAGAAAGCGCATCAGTTAAATTACGGTCGACTGATCTGAATAACCAGTATACGAATAGCGCAGAGATAATAACAGTCAATTCTCAGATTCATTCAAACACAACTGATTACGACTTAATTGGTTCGGATGTTAATGACAATAGCAAAAATCGAAGGGATAACGCAGAGGTAATAACGGTCAGTTCTCACATTCATTCAACCGCAGCTGATTACGACTTAATTGGTTCGAATGTTAACGACAATAGCAAAAATCGAAGGGATAACACAGATTTGATAATATCAGGTAACAATGAAGAAGTGTCCGGAGAAGATGCGCATAACAAAGAAAACAATTTTGATGAGTATACGAAGATGCCAGAATTAAGCACTAAAAATGACAACTTTATCCAGAATGTTGTGGTTAAAAGCAATAGGTTGAACAAGGGTGACAAGGATGTTGGCGAAAGTGCATATGGACCAACATTAAAAAGAAAAGTAGTTAACCTGTCTTCCGAGGCTCTTGACCAGGTAGCCATTAATGTTCTCAACAAGGGGATGGGGTTTGCAATGGCCAATAAAAACCTCCCCATAGAAAAGATGATTTGTAGCATTGAAGATGGCATTAGCAACCTCCCTCTTGAAGACAAAGAAGCATTAAGGCAAGAGTTTTCTCTCATCATGAGAAAAGCCAAGGCGCCCAAAAGCAACCTAAGTAAGGAAGAGCAAAAGGCGTTTAGGTCCCTACGAAATAATGACAAGTTAGTTGTTCTTAAGGCAGATAAAGGAGGAGCAGCAGTTATCCTTGATAAAGTAGACTATGAAAAGAAAATGAAGGATCACCTAAATTGCGGCAGTTATAAGAAGCTGAACAGTAATCCCATGGCCAAAATTATGAAGGATGTAAAGAAGATTATCTCAGATTCCAGCCTGGACGGAAAAATTGAAGAAGAAATTAACACCCTCTTGCGAAACCATCCCTAGAATATATGGATTACCTAAGATCCATAAAGAGGGGGTCCCCCTTAGACCAATAGTTAATACCATTGGCTCCCCAACCTATGAGCTTGCTAAATATGTCGCCAAGATTCCAAAACCCCTGGTTGGAAACACCGACTCCTACATTAAAGACTCTCACGACTTTGTAAATCTTATTAAAAATGAAAGGTTGGAAAAGGATGACATCCTCGTGAGCTTTGACGTGGTCTCCTTATTCACAAAGATTCCTCTTGATGAAACCATTCAGGTTATAAGAAGTGTCGCCGATCCAGAGACCGCAAAACTGGCTGAAGTGTGCTTAAGGTCAACTGTATTCACTTTCCAAGGAGCATTCTATGAACAGACATCTGGTGTAGCAATGGGATCACCCCTCTCGCCGAGTGTAGCCAACTTATACATGGAATATTTTGAGAAGAAGGCCTTGAACTCCTATCCTTTAAAACCATCTTGGTGGAAGCGTTTTGTCGATGACACCAATATAAAATGGACCCATGGTAGAGCAGAACTCGACAGGTTTTTCAATCACCTTAACTCCATCTCCCCTGATATAAAATTCACAATGGAGCTTGAAGAAAATTGGAGCATTCCTTTCTTGGACATTCTCATCATCAGAAAAGATGATGGCTCTTTGGGCCATAAGGTTTTCAGAAAGACAACTCACACAGAGAGTTACCTTCATGCGGACTCCCACCATCACCCTGCGCAAAAGCTTGGCGTCCTGAACACTCTTGCCATTAGAGCCCTCCGAATCTCTGACCCAGAGCATATAAACGAAGAGAAGAAGCATTTATTTTCAACTTTCAAAAACTTGGCCTACAAGGATCATGAGATTAAAAAAGCCATAAAGAAAGCTGAAATGCGGTTGTCATCTCCCAAACCTAAAGAGCAAGATCAACCTCAAGGTGGTAAAGTTTTTCTACCTTATATCCAAGGTGTCACAGATAAAATGGAAAAAATCCTAAGAAAGAAAAACATTGTTACTCAATTCTCAGCTCCCGGTACCATCAGACAAAGTTTAAAGTCTGTTAAGGATGATATTGACAAGCAGCAGCTCAAAGGAGTTTATAAAATAGACTGTTCGTGTGGGAAAAGCTACATAGGTGAAACTAGTTGCTCCCTCCAGACAAGACTGAAAGAGCATGGTGCTAACATTAGGAATGGAAGATCTCGCACCTCAGCCTTGGCAGAACACTCCTCAAAGACTAAGCACCACATCTTCCTAGAAAGCGCATCAGTTAAATTACGGTCGACTGATCTGAATAACCAGTATACAAATAGCGCAGAGATAATAACAGTCAGTTCTCAGATTCATTCAAGCGCAGCTGATTACGACTTAATTGGTTCGGATGTTAACGACAATAGCAAAAATCGAAGGGATAACGCAGAGGTAATAACGGTCAGTTCTCACATTCATTCAAGCGCAGCTGATTACGACTTAATTGGTTCGAATGTTAACGACAATAGCAAAAATCGAAGGGATAACGCAGATTTGATAATATCAGGTAACAATGAAGAAGTGTCTGGAGAAGATGCGCATAACAAAGAAAACAATTTTGATGAGTATACGAAGATGCCAGAATTAAGCACTAAAAATGACAACTTTATCCAGAATGTTGTGGTTAAAAGCAATAGGCTGAACAAGGGTGACAAGGATGTTGGCGAAAGCGCATATGGACCAACATTAAAAAGAAAAGTAGTTAACCTGTCTTTCGAGGCTCTTGACCAGGTAGCCATTAATGTTCTCAACAAGGGGATGGGGTTTGCAATGGCCCCTAAAAACCTCCCCATAGAAAAGATGATTTGTAGCATTGAAGATGGCATTAGTAACCTCCCTCTTGAAGACAAAGAAGCATTAAGGCAAGAGTTTTCTCTCATCATGAGAAAAGCCAAGGCGCCCAAAAGCAACCTATGTAAGGAAGAGCAAAAGGCGTTTAGGTCCCTACGAAATAATGACAAGTTAGTTGTTCTTAAGGCAGATAAAGGAGGAGCAGCAGTTATCCTTGATAAAGTAGACTATGAAAAGAAAATGAAGGATCACCTAAATTGCGGCAGTTATAAGAAGCTGAACAGTAATCCCATGGCCAAAATTATGAAGGATGTAAAGAAGATTATCTCAGATTCCAGCGTGGACGAAAAATTGAAGAAGAAATTAACACCCTCTTGCGAAACCATCCCTAGAATCTATGGATTACCTAAGATCCATAAAGAGGGGGTCCCCCTTAGACCAATAGTTAATACCATTGGCTCCCCAACCTATGAGCTTGCTAAATATGTCGCCAAGATTCTAAAACCCCTGGTTGGAAACACCGACTCCTTCATTAAAGACTCTCACGACTTTGTAAATCTTATTAAAAATGAAAGGTTGGAAAAGGATGACATCCTGGTGAGATTTGACGTGGTATCCTTATTCACAAAGATTCCTCTTGATGAATCCATTCAGGTTATAAGAAGTGTCGCCGATCCAGAGACCGCAAAACTGGCTGAAGTCTGCTTAAGGTCAACTGTATTCACTTTCCAAGGAGCATTCTATGAACAAACATCTGGTGTAGCAATGGGATCACCCCTCTCGCCGATTGTAGCCAACTTATACATGGAATATTTTGAGAAGAAGGCCTTGAACTCCTATCCTTTAAAACCATCTTGGTGGAAGCGTTTTGTCGATGACACCAATATAAAATGGACCCATGGTAGATCAGAACTCAACAGGTTTTTCAATCACCTTAACTCCATCTCCCCTGATATAAAATTCACAATGGAGCTTGAAGAAAATTGGAGCATTCCTTTCTTGGACATTCTCATCATCAGAAAATATGATGGCTCTTTGGGCCATAAGGTTTTCAGAAAGACAACTCACACAGAGACTTACCTTCATGCGGACTCCCACCATCACCCAGCGCAAAAGCTTGGTGTCCTGAACACTCTTGCCATTAGAGCCCTCCGAATCTCTGACCCAGAGCATATAAACGAAGAGAAGAAGCATTTATTTTCAACTTTCAAAAACTTGGGCTACAAGGATCATGAGATTAAAAAAGCCATAAAGAAAGCTGAAATGAGGTTGTCATCTCCCAAACCTAAAGAGCAAGATCAACCTCAAGGTGGTAAAGTTTTTCTACCTTATATCCAAGGTGTCACAGATAAAATGGCAAAAATACTAAGAAAGAAAAACATTGTTACTCAATTCTCAGCTCCCAGTACCATCAGACAAAGTTTAAAGTCTGTTAAGGATGATATTGACAAGCAACAGCTCAAAGGAGTTTATAAAATAGACTGTTCGTGTGGGAAAAGCTACATATGTGAAACTGGTCGCTCCCTCCAGACAAGACTGAAAGAGCATGGTGCTGACATTAGGAATGGAAGATCTCACACCTCAGCCTTGGCAGAACACTCCTCAAAGACTAAGCACCACATCTGCCTAGAAAGCGCATCAGTTATCGCAAGAGAAGAGCAGTATCAGAAACGGAAAATCAGAGAAGCCCTCGAAATCTTGAAGCATCCTTGCAATCTGAACAGAGATAGCGGTGTGGAGATCAGCGGAAGCTGGCTTCCCCTGATCAGTGAGATCAAGAAGCGTGAGCCCAGCCCCAGGTAAGTTGTCTAGCAGGTTAAGTTTTCCCTTCCCTATCTCTTGTTTTATTATAACTTAGACTTTATTATAGGTTGTAATATAGTTTAGGTTTTAGTATATAAGTTAGATTTTTGTTATGTTATGGTAGCATTAGTTTTTATAGATAGTGATATAGGTATTAGAATTTAGATTAGGTAGTACAGATATTTATTTATTAGTTCTAGGAATATTAATATTAATTTAGACCTTTTTGATATATAATATTAAGTTTTATATATAAAGTTTTATAAATATAGTTATATAAACCTTAGGTTATATAAATAGTAATGTTATTTGATATGAATATTTATAATAATATATAATTCTATTATATATAGATATTAAGTCTTATAGATATAAAGTTAATTCTTTATTAATTCCATGAATATTTAAAAAAAAATTTAAGTATTAATATATACATATGATACATAATACTATTATATATATTATAACTTATAATATAAGGTTATAAGTATAATTCTAATATTATTATTAATTAATTATTTATATTAAGTTTTTTTTTTTTTTGGATTAAAATAATAATATCAGGTTATATAATTTAGGTTATTTAAGAATAAGCTTAAAAATATTAGTATATAAATATTATTGATACAAGATATTAGGTTAATATTATTGATATTAATATATATATTAAGTTTTTAGATATTAATATAAGTGTTAGGTTAATTAAAAAGCTTTTGTTTTAGGTCTTAATTTAATTATTATTAATTTATAAAAATTAATGTCTTTATTTTTAATTTTAATTTTAAGCTTCATTATTAATCTCCCTAGCCGACCTGTGCTGTTCCTTCATTATTCTTTCCCTCTTAAGTATTTATCTCCTCCTTCTGGCTCTCCTTTTATCATCTTTATCACGTTATTCATGTTTTATGGTGTATCTAATGTGAAATAACTGTCATCCGATGTGTGCATTCATAAATTAGATTTGCAAGTTTCATTTACTACATGCAGCTCGCCATTCATATGTATTTATGTATGCAATCTTCTGGTACAATTAGTATTCTCCATCTACTCATTAAATCAATACACTATTGAGCATTAACACTCCAAAGCCTTGTATTGTTGAGGGTGTTCATGCATGTCTTGAGTGAGAAAAGAGGTGAAATGGTTATCTCACTTGATCCAAACCATCATCCATTCCAATAGTTCTCATAACAATATTGAAGATTATATGTTACAAGGCATCTCCGAGCTGCAACCTAGGAGAGTTTCCTCTAGAGATAACATGACCATCGAAATGTAAATATGTTATTTTCATATATTACTTATGTTTATAATGTCATTAATCACTAGTCAAATTTGTGGTTAATATTCAAAACATTATTTACGTGTAATTCCCTAGGTGATAAGATCATTTTATGATCCTCCCTGGGGTCATGTAAGTTTATGGTAAAAAATCAAGGCTAAAATTTTTTTATTTTGAATTTATTAATTAATTAACATCTTGTCTAATTTTTTTAAGTTTTGATTTTTGTGCTAAAATTGTAATAATTGTTTAGAATGACTTTTTAAGATATAAATGGATTCATCCCTTTAAAAAACCCTAACTAAGATACAACTCACACATGATTCTAAGGAATTTTTGTTAAATTTTAAAATATATTGCTTAAAAAATAAGGGACAAAATTATAACAGAACATTATTAGAATGAACCTTAATATTTTAAAAAAAGTTTTAAGCCTTATTTTTTATTTTTTATATTATTATTAAAATAATTTTTTAATAAGCAATCACCATTTTTAAGAAAACTTGAACCTAATATATAGTTGTCGCGAATATCAAGTATCTGTATCCTGAAATATAGTTAATAAAGTAATTATTTACAATATTTATTTATACCTTTATTACCATTCATAATACTGTAGAATTTAGTAAAGAAAGTTAAATTTTCTCAATTATTATTTCAAATCCCCTATTAATTCCGGCACCGATATCTTAACATGAAACTATTACACTGTCCTCGTGGATTCATACTGCGGTTCGTAGCATATCCTCTGTTTTGAGTGATTTAAGGTTCGTAGCATATCCGCTGTTTTGAGTGTGTTAGCGCTTGGAATTCACCGAGGCTGAGATAGACAAACTCTCAAGGCTACATCAAACCATTTCACCTCGTAGCTAGCCCTACGAGGTATGAGAAGGCTCTCTCGGGTCAGATTCGGTAGATCTTTCAATATGATAAACTGACCAATTAGGAATAAAGATTTTAGGCTAGTAAATTGATAAGGGGGGTTGATTTAAAGATTTTTGGTTTT